>JABXWE010026945.1:0-25865 GCA_014611495.1 Limonius californicus | reverse complement strand
AAAAACAAAGTACAACAACAAGTAAATAAAGTGGTGGCAATATGAAGGAATAAGAAGATCATCATCCATTGAAGAACGCGTATATATATATATATATATATATATATATAAGATGGAGGGGATAGTGGCCATATGAATGAATAAGAACATCAACATCCATTGAAGAACGCGTGTATATATAAGATGGAGGGGATAGTGGCAATATAGAGGAATAAGAACATCAACATCCATTGAAGAACGCGTATATATATATATGATGGAGGGGATAGTGGCAATATGAAGGAATAAGAACATCAACATCCATTACAAAACGGGCATATATAAGATGGAGGGGATAAACTTCGTAAGCTGGAAATCTCCAGCTGATAACAGTGATGAAATCGTTAGAAACCATATAGACTACATTATTGTTAATAGAAGATACAGAAATTCCATCATGTGAGCCAAAACATACCCGGGTGCAGACATATTCTCCGATCATAACCCTGTTGTTGCAACGATGAGAATCTAACTAAAAAAAGTCAAGAATAAATGAAAATCTAAGAAAGATTAGTGAAACTCCCACCGAAACAGTAAATATAGATAAAAGATGGGAGGACATACAGAATGTTACGGTCTCAATTGGAAAAGAAAAGCTACAGCCATTTAGAGAAAAAGGAAAATCCTGGATGACAACACAAATTCTGGAACTCATGAAAGAAAGAAGACAACGCAACGCGGGAGACAATAATAATTAATAAGTATAGAGAAATCCGCAGAAACATCAGAAACAAAATTGGGGAAGCGAAAGAAGGTTGGCTCTCTGAGAGATGCAAAGAAATAGAGGACCTGGATGAAAAATATGATAGCTTCAACGTATAAAAAAAGATAAGAGAAATGACGGGATTTCGAAATAATACATCTTCGAATATTCTCCAAAACGACCAGGGAAATGATATTAGCGAAGTAAAAGAGAAGTTATGACAATGGACCAACTACATTCGACAATCATTTAATGATGATAGAGGGGAATTATCAGGTCAAAAATCAGAAGACACATGACCACAAATATTACGACAAGGGGTAATCTATGCCATAAAACACCAAAATGGTAAAGCAGTAGGACCAGATAAAGTACCCATCGAACTGATAAGGCTCATTGATGAGGCCTGTATCAACGTCTTGGTAGACCTTTTCAATCAGATCTATCAGATGGGCACAATCCCCAAATAGTGACTTCAATCAAGCTTTGTGGCGATCCCCAAGAAACCTCACACAAACATATTCAGATCACAGAACCATAGCTTTGATGACTTACACGCCTAAAGTGTTCTTGAAAATTATACATAGCAGAATTGATAAAACTCTGGAAAATTGACACACAATTTGGCTTTAGGAATGGTATGAGCACGAGGGAAGTCTTATTTGGTTTAAATGTGCTAGCTCAGAGATGCCTTGACGTATATTTGTGCTTTGTAGACTTTGAAAAGGCCTTTTGTAAGGTCCAACACGGCAAATTAATGGAGATCTTAAATATCAAGAATATAGACAGCCGCAATATAGAAATTATCTCTCGTCTATACTGGAGTCAGACCGCCAAAGTCAAAGTTGACAATCAATTTACCAAGAACATCGAAATTCAGAGAGGGATCCGTCAGGAGTACGTGCTGTCTCCGCTACTCTTTAATGTCTACAACGAAGCAATATATCAAAAAACTTTGTCAGATTCCAAAGAAGGTATATCCATAAATGGAAAAATTCTCAACAATTTACGTAATAGTGACAGACAGTATCAATGATCTGCAGAACGTAATGCAACGCCTTAATACAAACTGTAACGAATATGGGCTCAGGATTAATTTAAATAAAATCAAATATATGGTTATTACTAAATCAATAATTGAAAACACCCAACGCAACGTTGAAAATACAGGCATAGAAAGAGTGAATGCATACAAATATCTGGGAGCATGGATAAAATCAAGCATAGATCAAACCAAAGAGATAGAAACACGTATTGAGGTGGCATGCACGTCATTTGTCAAACTCAAAAGATTCCTATGCTGCCGCGATAGAGGCCTGAAACTTCGTTTGAGAATGCTCCAGTGCTATGTGTTATCCACTCTCCTATATGGCTTAGAGGCTTGGACATTAAAGCAAGTACATCTAAATAAACTGGCTGCCTTGGAACTTTGGTGCTATAGGAGAATCCTACGTAATAGTGTCAAATAGAAAGGTCATTAGAAGAGTGGATAAAGAACCAGAAATTCTGATAACCAACAAAAAAGGAAACTTGAATTCCAGGAAATCAAAGTGTGGCCGTAGATTATCCTGGCTTAGAAATTTAAGATGGTGGTTTGGATGCAGCAGTGCAGAATTGTTTAGAGCGGAGGTGAATAAAGTCTGAATAGGCATGATGGTTTCCAATCTTCGACAGAAGAGGAACCAGAAGAAGAAGATAAGATGGAGCAGAATCAAGAGCTGCTACAGCAACATCCAAACGACAGCGAAGAACGCTTGAGATGAAAATTGAGGTTGATCACAAGCGACTACTTACACACTACATGACAGGAAAAGAAATGCAGAAATAAGAAAAAAATGTCGATGAGATAATTCGGTGTATGACAAACCGCAGACGACAGTGGAACGAGCGAATACACAGGATGACGAAGGAAAGACTGGTAAAGATAGTTAGAAACGAAATCCCTCCAGACAAAAGACTTCCGGACGACCACATAGAAGGTAGCGTGATAGTTGGCAATCCACATCTCCGGACTAGGCTTTCACTCATACCCACAATAAAACAGACAATTTGCCTATTAAATAAGGAAGAAGTAGATATTGTTATGTTAATTTTATTTTCAAGATTTTCTAATTATTTGATACTATGTGCATGTTTTATAGAGCAATTTTAAGATTATCACAAGCAATTGAGGAACTTTGATGGTGTCAATCCCCGTCCCTTATAAGTAAGCTAATTCAGTAATTAAAATATCGTAGTTTTCCAAGGTCTCACTAAGAAAGTATTGACAATAATTGATAAACAAGAAAATATGGCTTTAATACTTTTACTATAGTTCTTACGATGAGCATTTTTCAGCTCCTGATTAGCGCTTTATTTGTATACCACAAACTGAACGCATTTCTGTCTTTGTTAGTTGCTCGCGGATTCATATTTCCGACAAAGACGTATGTCCTAGTAGTGACATCTGCGAACGAAACAACACCAACACTATATGTGTGACGTATTATGTCGATTTACACGTTTAGTAGAAAGAAACAGAGATAGTTGAAAAATGTCGCGCTATGCATCCAAACGTCACTACTTAAATCTGTTTCCAGCAGTATTTAAAATGTTTTGGAGGTTATATGGCAATATTTTATTTTCGAAAGTTACCTGTAAGTGTTTTTATTTACCAATGTTGTTTATTGCTGAAATTTATTTTATACACTTTGGGAACCTTTGTTTCCAGTACAACAAAATTTGAAAGACATTTAAGATTTTAGTAGTGACGATGGATGCATAGCGCGACATTCTTCAAGTATTTCCGTTTCTTTCTACTAAACGTGTCTGCCGACAGAATATGTCACACGTAAAGTGTTGGTGTTGTTTCGTTCGCAGCTGTCACTACTAGGACATACGTCTTTGTCGGAAATATAAATCCGCGAGCAACTAACAAAGACAGAAATGCGATCAGTTTGTGGTATGCAAATAAAGCGCCAATCCGAAACTGAATAATTCTCATCGTAAGAACTATATTACTACAGAATTTTGTTATAATAAGAAAACAAACCCAAAGAACGTATTTGTTACAGAGTTATACAAATTACTATCGGGATTTTGAAAACATAATACGCAAAAAATGTTAAACTTCGTGCTATTTTTGTGCGTATACGCAATAAATTAACTATACTATAATTTTATTAAATACATCTAACATTTTTATTATTTCAAAAAGGTTTCCCAAATCAGCTTACAGGAAATTTTAGACTCACAAGCTTAGTATATTTTATAAATCAATTGCTCACATAAAAAAGTTTCTTTTCAATTATGTACAAATTCAATAGCTTTTTTCACAATGTTACTAAATATTTCCCATTAGCCCATTTTAATCTAATGTATCACCATATGAGTACTCATCAATATCAGCGAAATACCTGGTCTAGGCTTTCCCATATTTTAAACAACACATTAGTATCATACCGGTTTGGCGCAGCGTAAAACACCATTCGCGTTTGCTGACCAGATTTAAACAAGGCTTATTTTGGGATGGAAGTTCCAAGGTGCCTCGATCTATCGGATGGGTGCGTTAAACAGTCGGTTCCGGATGTCATAATATCGCCAAGATAGTCGTTAGTGTGGTTTGAAGTCCCCATAAGTGTAGGTGGAAAAATTGAATGCGAAAAGAAAAAAAGGTTTCGACATAAGCTGTGGGAGCGTAATGGTTAAAAGACCGCAGATCACCATGAAATGAAATTAAATAAATTTGTATCAACGTCTTAACTTTAACTTTAACCTTAATCACTCGGCATTATAAAAACATCCGAACTTATAGTTATATTTCGAAAATTGCATTGTCAAAATAGTGACTGTTTCGGCAATACATCCAATTTCCCTTTTTACATAAAATTCTGAGAAAATACGTCTATTTGACACTGGAATTCCCGCATTACTATTCTGCATAAAAGCTTTTTTCTCGCAGTGAGAATATGCTGCACTAAATTATACTGGTTATGTTTAATCACCCTGGTTATATTAGTATATGGTTTCAAAGTAGGTAGTAGACTTTGTAATTTTGTTTAAGTTTCCTTCTCTAAGAAGTGAAATCTTCATACTTCCGCCTCTTCACGCCATCTCGTCAGCCAAGGACAATAGATTACTTCCTAATGCATTTTAACTTTTACAAAAACCTACAAGGAAACATATGTTTCTGGTAGCATTTTGTATGTCATTTCATGCGTTAGGGCATTCAACTTCAAATTTTAAAAACTTCGTCGCAGAGATGGACCTACTGAATAAATAAACGCTAAACAGCTTTATAGGTGTATTTATCTCTATTCCATCATAAAATTTGTTGAGCCGTTTTTAAAAAGTAGTATTTATAGTAGTAGTATAGTAATTATTGTTTTATTCTCAAAAATCTTTGTACTAGCTATGATTCTAATAGCTATTAAATAATCTACGGTTTATGTGAATATATTGTTGGGTTTGAAATGGGGAAAATCTAGGTAAATTATCGGTTTTTGAGTGACAAAGCAGCAAAGCAAAGCAAACATTTGCAACAATTTTTAAAAGAGCAACTTTCAAAAAATATTAGTTGGAAATTTCGCACATTTTAGTGCGATATTTTTGTAAAGGGTTTAGTTACAAATGATTTTGATAACATAGACCTTTAATGTTTAGGAAGTATTAACTAACTGTAAAAACTTTTAAATAAATAGTTTGAACGGTTTCTGAATAAATTACACTTTTAAAATCATTTCATTTTGTAGTGAAAGGATTCATTACGAAAATCACTCAATTTACATCAATAACTTTTGCAAAAAATGCAACAAACAAAACATACCGAAATTCCCCTTCTGATTCTAGATTATTCAAAATCTTATTGTCTCGATGCATTTTTGAATAGCTTAATATATTAAATTTACATTATAATGGTACCAACCGTTTCCGAAATATTAACAACCCACATACGCCCATACAAACAAAACTAGGAACAGATAGGATGTAAAAATAACATTCTTGAGTAAGTAATAATAATGGTGAGGCTTTACACTCCATGAAGGAGTTTGGCTTGCATGGTGGAAAGACAGAGCTCCCGTGTCCTTGCTCTCACACCTGGTTGTAGGTTGTAGAATTAATGATAAGTGATGATGTGGTGGGCATCACGCATTATACAACCGATTTTTTCATTGTAACGCAGTTATCCAATTACTTAAGACGACTTGGTACGCCGCCCGCCACGCATCGTGTCGGGGATTTGAATTCCCGACCTTCCGCAGCGAAGCCTAGTGCTCCAACCACTAGTTCAATTGAGGCTTATGAGTTAGTAGTGGTTAAAAATAAACATTTCCAATAAAACCTTAAAATTCGGGTTGTTTTGGCAAAGCTAATAGTTTCCCTATATCTATGATATGGCAAAGTAGAAACAAAAGAACAATCCCCTGATTGCAGTGCAACAAAACAAAAGGCAAGCCGATAGTCTGTTGTTTCAGACAAAACAAACAACAAATAGTGTTGTAATTATTGAAGTTGGGTATCTTTTGTTTCGTTTCCTAGTAACAAGGCTATCATTGATTTGTTTATCTAAACATTGATGGTTATGACAAACCGGACATAAATGTTTATTTTTCGAAGTACTTTAGAAGAAAATCGATACCATATTTTCAGTTCAGTCTATACAGTAGCTCGAAAATTTTGATGTAGAAAAATTCAAGAACGTGTGTAATCTGTAGACTCTACGCTTACCTACACGGTGACTTTACAATTTACTTACTTAATCAAATCCTCTTTTACCGCCGAAGCGGTGTCGAGGTACCTTTTCACTCCGGATATGGCTTTTCGCTATGCATGGGCCTGCGGCCTTTTAACCATTACGCTCCCACAGCTTATGCCGAAACCCTTCTTTCTTTTTGCATTCCTACACCTATGGGGACTTCCAACCCTACTAATTGCCATGGTGTTAATATAACATTCGGGACCGATTGTTAAACGTAACCATCCGATAGTACGAGGCGCCGTGTTGAACGCAGCCTTGGGACTCCCATCCAGGTACTGGCCAGAGCAAGCTTTGTTTGACTCTGGTCAGCGAACGAGAATGGTATTTTAATTTACGTCAATCCGGGACCTCTTTTCAATTTAAATTTACAACAAATTTTAAAAAATGTGGACCTTTGAAGATGATGTGCATTTGTTCCCATTTAAATTAAGCTCATTTTCTACCATTTTTGAAATAGCATAGGGAAACCGTGATTTTTGACACGTTATATGTTAACAGTGATCTTTCAAATTTCCTAAGCATGATCCAGTGTTAAAACTTTCAGAAACGGAGTTCTAGGTATATTTTCGAATTCTTTTTACTTGTTCAAATCTACGTTATTACTTAAAGATGCGAAAGCCGTCAATGGATGTTTTACGACCCACAAGTACACTTAAACCCATGTCGCTGCTGTGGAGGTAGTAATTATTATGGAGCTTTCACAGGCCTTGCAGGCCCATCGCTTTGATGTGAGGCAAGGCTAAGCTAGTTTGTGCAAGGCACAACAGGGCCCGACTCTACGGATTACCGTGTTGGTGCCTGACTTGCCTAGTGTGTGAATGTTTTTGTTTATGATCTTGGTACTCCTCTAATTTGATCCCCAATGGCAAATGGAGACCGGAACCCAATGGCGATAACCCAGGGAATTAAGAAAATTTCCGACCCTGGTGTGATTCGAACCGGGAAGCATTTGAACTATTATATCCAAAGCTTGGCTCTCTTACCACTGAGCCATCCCCGCCCCTGAAGGTAGTAATTAGTGCATCAAATTGTGTACCTCAAAGTGCAAACTAACAGTATAATCTTTAATTGTTTCATTTATGATAATTTGTGAAAATAAATTAAACTGATTTTGGTGCTACCAAGAAACTCACATGTTAAAAATACGTTTTTAATATCCCCACTCGGTTGCACTAATTAAATACAGATTTAAACTTGTAAATTAACGTTTACCGGGAAAACTTAAATGTTTCCTAAAATTTAAATCCAAGCAAAACTCGCTTATCAAACTTAACTATTGCCCATAAATAATTAAATAATTCCGCTCTTTAGAACTACATAAAAGTAACAAAACTGTTTCCAAGAAGTTGAAAACTTGCGGCGAGCCCACCATTTAATAGACCCATTAAACATTTAGCAGGAAGCGAAAAATCGATATTAATTAAAATATTAATTCCAGCGCCCGTTTGGGACAGTGTCGGCCGTTTCAAGCACAGTTTGCATGTAAAACAAATTTGAACGCGTGTCTTATGCATAATTGAATTTCGCAGTGGACGTTGCGAATGGGGCGCAAATTCGCGGCCGTTTTGATAAAACGTTAATGTTTTGTAGTCTTTGAACTTTGATGGTGTTAGTAGGTCAGCTGGGTGCTTTCACCCTTTCGCGATAAACATTTAGATTCGAAAAGTGGATCGATAGGGATTTTTAAAATTGCCTTGTAATTTGCCTTACGAACGACATCGATCAGGGGTATGTAAAATGGAAAGCGTATTACGAGCCGTACGTGCAGTTTTAAACTGTGAATTATTTATTCGGTAATGATGCAGTCGTGCTGAAACGTCTTCCCTTTATTTCTTATTTTAGTTTGAAATTTCTGGATAACACGACTGAAATTTAGAATAGAATATCTTAGGCTGATGATAGACCTTTTGCGACTTTAGACGGCTGCAATTGGAAGTTGACAATCTTTCGGTTCATATTATCGTATTGTTAAGTTGGCCACACACGTAACTACATGCTTGAACGGTATGCTAGTACATACCAGCATATAGCTGCTACATTGCTCAAGTATGCTTGTACAATTCCAGTTTACGCTTGAACCATGTCGTCCACGGACAACGACGCGCTCGCTTTAGCTGCTTTCATTGTAGTTTTCAGGAAAGAAAAGCAACGAAAAAAACGTAAAAAACTGGCCAAATAAAAGAAAAAGCTACTCATAAACTAATATTTTAAATAAATTGACAATATACCCTCGTGATTGGAGTAACTACTTACGAATGAACGAAGAAATTGACTTGATACTTTTACCTGCAGTCATTCCTTTAACTAGAAAGCCTACAAATAAACTATAACCCCACATGAAAAATTAACAGCAATCTTGCGATTTCTTTCAATGGAGAGAATCTACGAAAATTTGAAATCTTCAACTATAATTTCTCCACAAACATTAAGTTATATAAATATATAATGAAACATGCTCCCGAGTGATTCACACTTGCACCAAATCTTTGCTTCGACTACACACATTCAGTTCCGACATGTGAAAGTATAAAATATAGAAAATCAAACATTTTCATGTCGCTTGTACTGTCAAAATTCTTGTGCAGTTTTATCATATACACGCTCGTGTGTACTTGTACAATAAATTTGTGCAAGCATACCGTTCAAGTATGCAGTTACGTGGGTAGCCGGCTTTACGAAACCGTTGGACGTTCGAAGTGAGCCATCTCAAAATTTGCGCCCGCTGTTGCCTCAAGACAACAATTCTTATTTAATATAGTTTTTATTTTTATCAACATACATAATCTTAAATTTTATTCACTCTGCATTTGACAGAGGCTATTCTTTAGTGTAATTTATTTTTTATTTGAATCTATAGGCATTGTCTTAAAATAAAAGTTTAATGCTGAAACTTGGACTGTTAAAATTTCAGTATTAAACCAAAATCTCTGGTCGACTTTTGACAGCTAACTGAACCGAACACAAGTTATTGCATAATAACATGGTAGGTCATTTGAATTAAGTTAAACCAAAACTTTTTTACACAAATCGTTCCAGGATATCTAATGCTGAGATAAAATGAAGTAAAATTCATTGGCATATATGTGATTTTGACAGTTGGTGATTTTGACAGAATTTTGTCATGCATAACTTCAGCTCACAGGTGCCGTTCATAATCTGTGTTCATAATAGTCAACACAAAAACGTAGATGCACGCTAGTAGAGTAAACGAAAACATAACCTCATTGTACACTTGCTTGTTGATATTTGAGGTTATATAGGTGTGAAATTTGGTGATTCGTAGCAGATATTATACATGGTTAGAAGTTAAACATACCCGTAACAGTTGTTATATTTTTGTTTACTGTTCATGCATGGCGACAGGCCTTAATATGTCAGGTCGGGTTTTCATGGAGATCTAGGTCGAGCAAAAAGGGAAAATAGGCGTTTTAAATATGAAAATTAACAAGCATTTTTAGCATAGTTAGTTGTAACTGGTGTTAATTATAAAAATTAATCGTCTACTTAAATAACAAAATCAATATTTGGAAGCGGTTTATTATATTTTTGACAATATAATTAACCTTTCAAACAGAAATTGACGTTACAAGTTATTTTTTTTTCAACAACGTGCCCCAATTCGTATTTTAGTGATTGATAAGAATCTAAGCAACGCTTAAATGCCGAATCAATAATTGTAAAATTAATTAACATGTCTGTTAAAATTATTGTGTTAATTATAGTTTATACATAAACTTAACTAGCGAAAGTTTATAATTTAAATACAGAATTTCCAGATCGGAGATGGCTTTAAAATAAATTACATTTTACAACAAAAAAATGAACCTTCATCTAAAAATAATACAATAATAGTAGAAGCTAATTCATTTTAAACAATTGTTTAAATTAGTGTTAATACGAAAATTAATCAAACAATGACATTTTAATTTCAACGCTAGTGAGCGGTGAATTATAACAAAGTAACAAATATTGTAATTTAGATTCCGCCCTTAATTAAAAGGTCCGATTCGAATTTGAACGATAATTAAAATTACAAGCAACCTTTTTAAAGCCAACCAAACCTTATGGGCGTAATTAAAAAATCCAACTATTATTTACAGTTGCGTGCCAAATTAATGAACATACGACCCTCGAGTCGGCTCCATGTCAGATGATGATGATGATGATGATTAGTATTTTAAAAGTATAATTCGCTTTGTTCCTTATACGAGGGTAGCCTTTTAGGTTTTTACAAACGACCACGAGATGGCGCTATTGAGATGTGTCATTGCTATTTTCGTAAAACTTGATACTTGTTATTGCGAAAACAGTGGCAGCTCAGAAATTGACCGAGTAGTTTGTTTACAGTGAGCGTTTAAAAAAATCATTTTGTTAAAAAATGGAAATTTCATGTGAAGGTTTTCGTTGGATGATTTTATACGATTTTAGTAAAGGCCTAACTCAACAACAATGCATGGAATCGCTTCGTTCAACTTTTGGTAATGAAACACCATCAGAAAAGACTGTTTACAATTGGTTTGCAGAATTTCGTCGTGGTCATGCATCCGTAAGTGATGAATTTCGTGAAGGTCGACCAAAATCGGTTGTTATTTCAAAAAACATTGATTGAAAAAGATTGGCATGTGACTTACAGTGAGATAGAGGCAACCTTAGGCATATCGAAGGCTGCAGTACATTCGATTTTGCATGAACATTTGGCTGTGAAAAAGATCTGTTCTCGATGGATTCCGCATAATTTTACCGAAGCTCAAATAAAGGCTCGTGTTAATTGGTGTAAGGAAATGCTCAAAAAATTCGACCGAGGAACTGCAAAATCCGTATATAACATCGTAACAGGTGACCAAACTTGGATATATTCGTATGAACCGGACACTAAGCAAAAATCCACTGTTTGGGAGTTCCAAGATGAACCGAATCCCACAAAAGTTGTTCGTTCACGAAGCACTTCCAAGAAAATTATCGCTTATTTCTTCGGTTGTACTGGACATATGGCAATCATTCCTTAGAGGATCGAAGAACAGTTAAAGCTGAATGGTATACAACAATTTGATTGCCAGAAGTCATTGACGAAATCGGGAAAAACAACCGAAAATATCGCATCATTCTTCATCATGACAATGCCAGCTCTCACACAGCACGTCAAACAATTGATTATTTGAAGGGGAAAAACATGGAAAACAGCTATTTTCATGATCTCAAGAAGCTGCTGAAGCCATCAAAAACCATGTTTTTGATATACCAACTTCAGAGTGGAAACATATTACGAGAATTGGTTTGAACGCTTGCAAAAGTGTATAAATCTTAAAGGCGAATATTTTGAAATACAATAAAACAGTTTGTTTCAAAAAAATTTGTTTCTTTCCTAGTTTTTGTAAAAACTTAAACGGCTGCCCTCGTAATATATGTATAAGAGCGTTAAAATTCATTCGCCTGAGATGATACAAATAATTCAATTTGAGTTTAAACTTAAAAACTGTGGGTGTTTGAATTCCGAAAAAGCTATATTTCGGCAAATTTCTAAGTTGGAATGTAATTATAACGAATGTGAATTATGAAAACAATTAACATTTACAAATTTGCTTATCGTAATATCATAATGAAATCTAGCTAATATTTTACACAAAAAGAACTTTATGATGCAAATGACTTCTAATTAAGTCTAATTCATATTACAGTAAGAATTTAAAAACAAATATTTTTGGGTACAACAAAAAATTGTAGATGTAAGTAAAAGGTTTAGAAAAAATATAAGAATTTAGATGAAGCTTTGTAATTTAAATTAGCAATTTCAAAATACTATCCATACAGCAAACTGTTTATACATAGACAATACATTGGCTATTTACAGAAAAATTTCGGAATAAGGGAAAACATCTAGTTTCATATAATTAATTTTAACACTGTTACGTATCACTGATGGTAATTATGAAAATATGTTTCGTAATTAATTAAGCAAGCCATCTGATGTTTTAGATACAAGTGAAAGTTGTAATTTAATTTCCACATGTAATTAAGGCGAACTTTAAACAACAATAAGGATTCTGCATAATGTTTTCTTTGTGTATGCCGTAAGCTGTAGATTTAATTAAAATATCTAGTTATAGTTATAAAGTATTTTACTCGTACTATAGTTTACGCGAGCAATTAGTACAGTTAAGTTGATGATTGTACTTCTATAATTGAAAATTTCTCAAGGGTACTTAAACAAACAAATGTGATTTTCTACGCCATTTGAATCTACGGGTTTTTAAATTATTGTATAAAATAATAATACACTTTAGTAAACTCTAATTAAATTTAGTATAATTATATATCAAAGCACTCAAACATTACATAAGCAGTTGTATGAAAGTTGCGCCCCAAATTAAAAGATCTAATTAATACCTAATTGCTAATTGAGGTTCCAAATAAATTTTTTCGTTCCAAACAAAAATCGTGGTCCTCAGTATGAAAACATGTTCAATTTTTAAATTGAATTTTGCCTAAAATTTGATAACGTAAAATGTAAATCAACACTTTAAAAAGTTTTATTCGCGCTGTAACATATCAGATTAGAAGCCATTTAGGTAGGCTAAAGATGTATTTTATATTATAACCACTTTTTTTATGAAAGAAAACAACATGTCACTACAATTAAATTAATTATAAGTGTGACTGATAAGTTTTACTGTAATTAAGCATCATAATGGACATTTCAGAAAGAACATATGTTGAAATTTAATGTTCATATAAAATTTTAATGCCTAAACACATCTAATAGAAATGTATTAATTTTAATTACACACCGAAACTAATTAGCCTAATTTATACTTTAAAACTCTACACGTCATATTTATTCTTAGTAACATAATAAATTTTCACTGACATCTGTGACAACACACAAAACATTATGTGTTTTAGTTTAAAAACCACAAACATGTGAGTACTGGGTAATTAATTTAATACAGTAATTTGAAACTGCAGCTAATTATAAAAATTAAGAAGCTCATCAGACAAGTTTTAGACTTATAAGTAGTTTATTACAATTAAACGACCTAATTAAAATTGCAGAACAGACATAAGCTATAATTAAAACTTTTCTCTTACTTAAAAGGTTCAATTCAACTTGCAGTTGTAATTAAGAATCCAAGCAAACATTTTAGTCTACAACTGAAAGATGTAATCATAATTGTGAAGTATAATAGAATGTCCCAGTTAATTATAGTTTCCGTGCATTGGAATGTAAACTAAAAGGATAATATGGTTAATCGGAAATTATACCGATTTGATTGTAATTTATTTAGTAATTAGGAGCCATAATTGATAGTTTTGTTGGGCCAGCTGGCGGTTTCTCT
Organism: Limonius californicus; assembly: GCA_014611495.1. NCBI lineage: Eukaryota > Metazoa > Arthropoda > Insecta > Coleoptera > Elateridae > Limonius > Limonius californicus. The sequence continues at coordinate 12,052 of JABXWE010026945.1, read as the reverse complement.
CGAAAGTAAGTACAACGATCAAAACTTTGAAGAATAGTTTAGCAACAGGCAACATTTTACGAAGCAACAAATTCAGGTTAATGTCTGGAGTATTTTTTTAATAATTCATTGAGGACTCAAGCGCTATACAAACGGCTACTATTTGATAGAGCGACGCTCATTAAATTTTGAAACCAGGACAAATGATGCATTAATTACAATCACGAAATTTACCAGAAACAGGCTTCCTAATTTTTCTTACTTAAGTGGCGTAAATTAGCGGAAGGAGCACAAAAAATTGAAAAACCGCCGTGCATTAACGAGGTAAGCTCTTAAGAATGTATGAAAGGTGAATACAAATTATAAATTTAAAGGCTCTTGACGACAGCCCAACCCCAAGGAAATTTGCGGCGCGGGCCGAATCAACAAGTACTCGAGGAAGGAAAATCGCAAATAAGAGGTTCGTGTATGTTGCAATATTTACGAGGGGGAGAATTCTATTCTAGCTTTGAGGCCGCACTTTTTGCACTTTAAGCCGCACACACCAAAAATGAATTTTATTTTTGTTCGCGGAAGCATTTTACAATTTTCCACTCAAAAAATTAAGGAAATTAAAAAATTAACAATTTCAAGAACGTAAAATCATTTTTCTGATTGGATAGGATCGAAAACAAATGCGTTGCGGGAGATAATAGTTGGTTTCGGGGAAGCCCCGAATTGAAAACGCACGTTAATTATAAAACAATTAATTAGCTTCCTGATTGGTCCATATTGGGTAGAGAAAATGATTAAGGTACACACCGGATGGTCGATATTAACGGTGGTTTTAGCGCCAAAGTTGACGGTTATAGCGGACCTGTTAAAAGATCACCGGTAACTGAGTGCGATAGTGCAAGGGGCGGCCAACGGGGGCAGCACAGGCGCGGAAATCCTCGAATCCTGCCGACCGGATGCAACTTTTCCAATACCTACAGGTGTGTGCTGGGTAATGGGCTGATTTTTCATTCAGAATTCGTAATTGCGGTCTGCCGATCGCTGTAATTAAATCGTATACTCGTGTTGAAACAATTAAAACATTAGCTCAGAGAATATTACCGAAAGCTTTGCCTTAGCAAATCTGAAATCATTTGTAAAAGTAAATAATTACAACAATTTTCTTTACGAGTAACAAATGCTTGAAAATCTAGTTAGTGGTGACGAACGTACGTTTTACGTTTAGTAGCGCAAATATAACCAACATTTTGTTTATCCCATCACAAAATGGCTTTCGTCAATAAAAAAGTGAAATTGTAAATTAAAATTTCGAATGAAAAATCGCTGTAAAACAGCTAACCTAACCTCAAGTCAAATATTAAATATATTTTTTACTATCGAAAAGGTCATTTGACCAACGCACAGTAACTTTATTCCTGATCAACCAAAATTGGTTTACTTCCCGTTATTGTCATGTCGTCTGTTTTGGTTTTTAATAAGGCCAGAAGGTCTAAAAAATGCATTTTGTTTTTGTTACTTATACACGATATTTTCCACATTTTTCGTATTTCCGGAACAATATCACACCTGCTATTTCTACTTTTTAATAGTAATAATAGTAGTAATAATAGTAATAGAGAGTCGCCTCATTTCTCGTTTCGAAAAGAGGCGACTCTCTTCTCGTCTCGAAATTGCGAGACGTGAAATAAAGCCAGTTTCGTCTTGTACAGTTAATTTCTCGTCACGTCTGGACTTTCGTGCTAGAATCTTGAATTTCTCGTCGAGAAATTAGCATCTACATTATGTATTCTAGTAATTCAAGAACTGAAAATTTTTTAAATACACAAACATTTAGGTACCATAAAGATTAAAAATAGTAACGAGAAAGGGGAGGCCTATATCCAACAATGGATGTCGACGGGCTCATAAATATAAAGAAAAACGAAAAAGTTAAAAAAGTTAAAAAAGTTATTGTTTACTGGTAATTTGACTTAAATGAATTAAATTTTCAAATTCTGTATATGAAATTTATACTTACACAATTCGTTCTATTCATCAACAAATATATTATGTAAACATTGCTGATACTTGTGATAGTTTAACGAGTAGGTTACGAAACATACCCAGAACTAAAGATTAAACAGCAGCGGGTTCTACCAGCAAAATAGTAGGTTTTTCCTTCTAGAAAGTATCACGTTGAATCACCCTTACAGATGATAAACCTTTTAAACCTTAAGAGGATACGACATTTCAAGGTACCACAACGGCATACAATAAATAGTATATCCCTTGCCTCATAATTTTTACTGGAAATTACAGCAAGCCCATTTCAAAAGATTGGATGTCTTACAGTTTGTACCATTTAGAAACATTGAAAAATCTAAGCCGCTTTTTAGTAGAATCGTACGCATATGCAATGATATCCAAGGGTAGTTAATCATTTGACAGAATTAGCGACAGCATTATATTGTCGTAGATAGGAAAATGGCATCATTTACTCCCACGACTTTCCAATCTCAGATCCAGCCAGAACCAAAACCAGTTTTTTCGCCGCCTTCTGGTCCTCCCAACGCACTTCTGAATTAGCCCCAAGAAATCCAATCACAATAGAATTCACACTTGGACCTGCAAGTGGCGGATAAAACACAATGCCGACAAATTCAATTCTATTCTTCTCAGGCAACCCAACATGTGCACGAATCTTTCAATCAATAACCAGCCAATCCCCCTCTCAAACCAAGCAAAATATCTTGGAATCACATTTTCTCAAACACGCTCTCTATTACCAGACCTCCGAAGAACCCCCAAAAAAGTTCACAACCGCTCCAACTTGCTCCGTCGTATTCCAGAACGCTTTCAAGGTTGTAATTCTCGCACCCTTCACCATACTTGCAACACTTTCATCCGTCCCATAATCGAATACCGTGCCCCCATCTACGCCTCTCTCCCACCTCATGCCCTAGAACAAATCCGCTAATGCAAACGACAGATTTTCCGTCGAATTTTCCGGTTAGACTTCCGATCCCCAGCATCCTAATTCACGAAAACCCAGGCATCACCGCCATCTGCCGCTGCCTTCAAAAATCACCCGCACCCTCAACGGCAATAACCCCACAGCCCAAGCGACTCTTCGAATTTCTCCCAAACGCCACAACTGAATCCCCAGATAACCTCGTAGGGAACTGAAGCTCCCCACAACAGCCCTCTTATCAAGTCTGTATCCAGATCTCCCAGACGACCTCCTCGACCTTGTTGAAAAGACCCCCCCCTCACAATGCGATGAGCATTGTTAAAACTTACAGTCAATACGCCACCACCTATTATTAATCTACAGATACCATCCCAACGCAGAAACTATAGAAGCAACAACCCAAATCACACGCCCAGAACCAGAAACAAGAACCCACAAGAGGGAAGGAAGGAAGCGCAGGGTTGAAGAGGACCAAATCCTACAACGGCCCACCCACACAGGATATAATAAAATATTAATATGAATGAAATGTAATATCTTAACTCTTGTGAATCAACGTATTTCGATTCAATTCAAAATGGCATCACCGAATTTTGACAATAACTGGTAAATAGCTATTAAAAAGAAAACGATTACACGACATTAAAATGCTTACTTGATGTGAAATCTTCTTGTTTTAACGTATGATTTTAACATCTGTTAAGCATTGCATTAAATAGTCTCCAAACAGCGAGAGTCTCGCCGAGAAATTCTCGTCTCGTCTCGTTCCTCGTAATGGTATTTCTCGTCTCGTCTCGAAAACGCGAGACGAGAAATTTTTCGTTCTCGACGGCGTCACTACTTTTTAATAAGTTGGTTTGATTTTTTTTGTAGAAGTAAAAAATATTACATTGTTATACGGCTTTTTTTTTAATAAATTCGTGATACATTCGTATTTAAGAGAAAATATGCTCATTTTCTTCTCTTTTTTCTGTGTATAGGCAGGAGTAAGCAGGAACGCCGTACCGATAAAACATTTGGAAAGGGAATTCAATTCCGGTTTAAAATGACCAAGCTACAAGGAAAAATAATAGTTTATGTTTCGTAAACAACCGTAACAAAAATTAAACCTGAATAAATGGAAAATAATTTATCACTGAAATCTGAACTCCCTATATACCCGTTCGACGATGGATAGCGGGCGACAGGAGATAGAAGCACGGTCAACACTCGTCCGTTGTACGACACCAACGAGTACGTCACAAACTTGTTGTATTTCCTTATTTTTAAGCGTTCAATCAATTGCGCCCTGCAAGCCATTTTTCTACTTTAATTTCTGTATGTAGGCCAATGGCCTGTTAAGAAAATATACAAATAAGAATAATAATTTTGCGAAAAGTACGAATCAGTCATGCCACCAGTTATAATACCATCGAACTACACTCCACCGGTAGAAAATCTCATCATTAGACTATAAAATATCCCTGTAGTAAAAGATCAGTCCATTGTTAACTTTTTACAATGGCATATTTACCAGATAGATCTTTTACTGATGGGATTTTAGATGACCCTTTTCCCAGCAAGGTTTTTACCTAGCGAGATTTCTACTATGATGTCGGATGTCTGAAAAACTCGATCTCTTCGTGTTTTTTACATGCTCTACAGGATGTCCTGAAAGTAGAGGGACACCGCTTAACTACAGCTTCCTGAAGTCAAATGGAACCGATTAAAGCAAACAAACGTCTATACAAAAGTGCTTCCTTAAGAAGTTATGGCGTCTTGAAGAAATTACATTTTTAACATTGGGGATATCTCAGAAACAAAATGGCGGATCAAGCTGAAAAGTGGTACACATCCTCTTCAGAAGAAACCGAACATTCCCTAAGCACTACTGCATATTGTAGAGGACGCTTTCGACTGATTTGTTTCGTAACCTAAATATTAATAAACAAAAACTGTAAGAACACATTAAAAACACTTAACACAACAACAGCCACTTAATAAATTCGATAACAACTTGGTAAAACAACAATATACTGGTTTAATATTGTCAAACTGCCAGATGGCCACTTGAAATATGTAACAAATGCATTAAATTAAGTAGTAGTTTTCTTCTTTAATGAGCAATAACTTCTTAATGAAGCACTTTTGTGCTAAGGTATGTTTGGACCCTCTACTTTCCCGTCACCCGGTATATTATATTATACTGTAAATTAGAAAATGTAGTTAATTAGATAATACTGATTTCTCACGTTCATGAATAAACCAAGAGGTTAGGCCGAAATTAAGCTTCATTAAGAAATCTGTAGCCCCGGTCTACAATTAATGAATTGATATAATATTTTATTAAAGGGACTAATATTTCTAGTATATACAAAATCAATACGCGGAGGACGCTTTGCAGTAAATAACGACTATTAGTACACACCGAAACACAAAATAACAGCTTATTGATTGAAAATGTAAACAATTTCTAGAAATGGTGGCAGCGCCGGGATGTATATCAAATTTCCTCTTAAATATTTTATAGACTTTCGCTGTTTCAGCTTTTACTTTTACTTGATTGGATGAACAATCCAGCAGCGACTCTAGCTTGACGATAGTTTCAACACGGAAATTACGCTTTAATTAAATTAATTAAATTCCACGTTGGCGTCACCAGGGGACACAACCAAGTACATGTTGGCGATGCTATCTCCATCATCCAGGCACAAAGTGACAAGTAGTAAGAGGCCAATGAATACTAGATGGCATTATTATGCATAGTCGGCCTCCAATTAACCGTAGGTAAGCCACATCGCCACCTCTGGGGCCCTCTCGTCACCCTCGGTTCGCCAGCGATGACATTTTTAATTGAGAAATGCCACGCGCCTCCCCAGCGACATTCGCCTTTGTGGTATTTCTCTAATAACTTTGCTCCAGTGCGACATCAAGGGTGGCACTATTACATGACGGGGAATTTGGACCCTTTTTTAGTTATTGTATAGTGTCTCCAAAAGGCAGCTTAATAAGGGGTTTCTATACGCGGTTATCAGTTGAGATGCAGTTAAATTAAGAGAGTTTCTTAGCATTTCCAGGATTCTTAACATCTACATGAACATTCTAAAAATTATCCTTGATTTTTCAGTAGGTACAGACTCAGAGAACTGAGCAAAACACTTCACGTGGACTTCCCCATGCTTCTAATAATAATCCCTATTTACAGCAGCGTGTTTGTATTCATGATTCAATCTTCCGTCAGATGGCAGTACTCACACATGCTAAAAACATCACTTGTATTTTATGGCAAGTGTTTCTTGGACCTGATACGAACACTTCTAACTTCTACTTGCTAATTCCGATGATTTAAGTATGTAACAAGTTTTAGGTTATGCCACAAAAATATTTCTTAAAATATGTAATTTCGCATAATTTGCTGCGCTATAAGCACCTTTTGTTGAATATTGCTTTTTTATTTATTGCTGGAAGATACGAGAAGTCTTCACGCAAAGACAAAGATTCGAGCCACGTTTAGTTTTGAAGATCAACTCAAGAAAGCCATCCTGTAAGAGGAATTTTCTTTAAACTTTTCAATATTCTGTATGCGTGCTTATATCATAGTAGTATCATGCAGTGATATTCGATTTCAGCATAAAGCTAATAGCTATGTTATTTTTCTTATCTGCAAGTCGATTAGCATATTCAAGCTTGGGTAAAGGGTTTCTTATAGATATTCGCTGTCGTTTCTATTTCGTTTGTGAAGGGTTTTCATTGCGTTTTTTCTGAACTCATTATTCCGCTACTGCTGCTAACTTAATTGACCTGAACATCGTTTTCCCCCCGAAGTTATCGTCAGTAATACAGGAAATGTTTAAAAAATCAGGGACCCTCGTTTATCTTTGTCTAAGATTCGTTATCTTAATAAGCTGCACAGGAATAGGGCATCTGTGATTGAAGTCCTCCCAGTATTAGTTGCTAGCAGTCACAAAGATTGAAGACCTAATTTGTGGTTTTATCAAGGTTATGTGCAAATAATACAAATAACAATTTTTCAGAAACCAATCCAGAATTTACAACGCTTTATTATCAATTCCTACCAATACCCTAACAAGTGCTTTGTATTACTTCGGAGCCAATTAATATTTTCATGAAACTATATTTCTGTAATATTTAAAACTAACAAGGGGTTTATTACAGTACTAAATAGTAACGCCAGTTGCGCAAGGAGTAGTCTGTGATAATTTTTACACCTATTGTAACATTTATGAACATTTAAAAACTCAAACGTGAAAACAATGTTTTTTTTATGTACCTAACTAATAAATCTGGCCGAATGCGGCCCTCTAGGACTTTTCGTGCGACCCGCGTAATGTTTCGTAAGAAAATCTTACTGTCTCGTTACGACGGTCAATTTTAGCGGTTCTACATATCCATTTTTAGAGATTCTCACAAACATTATCCGCGTCACTATCTAGGAAGCAATTTGGCAGGGATTTGCTTCGAGGGCCAATTGCCAGCTATCACTTTTCGATTATTTGAGTGTATAATAGCGAATCTGTGACGTGGTATACTAGAACCTACCACAACCCCAATAGCTCGTAGGTACTCACCGGAAAGGTAGTGACCACGCCAATTGGCACACTGAATGGAGGGTACATACCTAGAGCCTCGCTACCTCGGCTCCAATGCTCTTCCCGCAGGGGCGGACTCAAGATTTCGTGGTTCGAAAAATACCGCCTCCCGACGTAGAGGTGCCGCATGACATCCGCCATCTTTTATTGGATATTCAAATGGCTTGATCCCTCGAAAAGGTTGCCGACCCTTATTAGAGAAAGTAACTATTTGTACTTCGCGCCTATGTCGATTCAGTAACGCTTTTATATAAACTAACTTTATATTCTTCTTCTTCATCTGTATATAGGCCAGTGGCTTGTAAATTACCTACAACGGAGTAAGTTCTGTGAGCCTTCTTTGGACGTATGTCGGGCAAGAGTTTAAGCTAACCTGCCGAACAGAGAAGAGATATTCTTAGAGAGAAGGTTTACGATTGCCAGCCGTGACAACTGCAAGGCCGGACCCGACGGCTTCATGTAACTTGCCCAGCACGCCCGGTAGCATATGCAACCATATTCGTCCACCCATCCGAATACTAACCAACATGGGCCTGCAGCGCTCCGTTATGCAACCGAGAACGTTATACTAGTTTATTAAAATGTGCAGTTGGCCTTATAGAGATAGAGATTGTTTTTAGAAAGATGGCAGCATAATTATTTGCAGCATGGCTTCAAGTTTTCTGGATTTGCTACTCTATACTTTTTTCATCATTGACAGCCTTTTTGTCGTAATGCTGTATCGGTCTCTCCTCTGCCACGTGTTCCTCCTCAGCGCTAAGGTAAAAACACGGGGGACCTATAATTTAACGTCGAATCCGAACGTCAGAAATTCTAGAGAAGGTTTTTCGCATTAAGATCCCACGATTTCAAGCCGGATTGGGAAATTGTGTGTGGTGGGTTGCAGACAAGATTTTTTATAACTCTGCATAGTAATGCTTAGGTTTTGAACCCAAACCAGAATCGACGTTTTACTCAAAAATCGAACGCTCTTCTAACTGAGCTACCACCACACACTCTCTACATGCATCTTCATAAAGTTTTCCAAGGGTAAGAATGATTGTGTAAAAGTTAGATCATTCTTGGCTTAAAATCGATCCCAACTATACACTAGGAACACAAAAAATGAATACCGTTTGTTTAATCTATACATCCATCTTCATAAACAGACAGTATTCATTTTTTGAGTTCCTAGTGTATACCGGGATTCGATTTTAGGCTAAGAATTATCTAACTTTTACACAATCATTCTTACCCTTGAAAACAATGCCAAAACACCCAACTAGTTGCACCAGAGCGCCTGCTCTCGCGATGAAGGGCACTGCACATCCTGCAGGTCGGAGCTTATATTAAACAATAGATGGCTATTTACGCGCTCACCATAAGTTTAGGAGAAGATGGTAATTAGTTATCATGACCTCTCGATAGTAAAACGACTAAAGGGGGAAAAGTAAGGAGAGAAGAGAGTCCAAAATGTTAAATCGTCGTAATAGAAATCAATATTATCCCTTTACTATAAAGGCATAGGATATTAAAAATTTTATATTAATTATATTTATAACCCTTAATTTGGGTTTTCATTACGATGTTCTACTCAGGTCAGGCTTTGCAGGAATCGAACCCAAAATTAATATATATTAATAAGGAACATTACGCATAATTCCAATTTATATGTAAATAGGCCAGACAGAATTTTTTTGCAATGCTGTCTCTATTTCCACATGTGCACCGGAGAATATTCTCCAGGCAAATAGAAAAAGACGCCTTATTTCGAGATACTTATAAAATGAAGCAGGAAAAAACTAGAACTAGTTATACGGTAGACTCGACAACGTCCTCGACACCGAGTTCGAAGCCAGAAAAACGTCCCGGGCATTAGCGCTCGCTTTTTCTGTTGGCAACAGCTAAATGGAAAAAGGTGTCGTAGGGAAAAAGTGCTCGGATGTGGGGCGTGTGGGCGATAAGACCGATATATACGTCCTTAGCTTCATCGAGGTAGAAAATCTTAACGACGTTCTAGGGTTGTACCGATAAAACAATACTAAGCGTGCGGTTAACGGCTGGCTTTAATTTAAGGAACTGGAAACAACAAACCCTCACTTTTGTCACTGTCAGATGGAAGCTAAATTAAATTAATTGTGTTCGGTCGTAATTATCAGTCATTGTTTTAGTCTTTTGTCGGTTTTACCTCTTACCACCTACATTTTGAACAGCATTGTTTTTTCCAGTGGTCTGTAAATATTTGATTTTTGACAGAGTTTTTATTCTGATAATACTAACAAACATATGATTAAAAAATATTCCTTAAAATATCAAATCATGTACTTGGTTTTTAGAAAAAGTTTTTCCGAAGGCAGAATCACAATCAATGGCAAACCATCTTCATTTTAAAATATCTACATTCTTGTATACAAAATGGAAATGAGAAGAAATTCATAATTTAAAGGAGGCTCTTGATTCTGGAGACCCAACAAGAACAAGTGTAGAACTTGTATGACAGCGGCTTTGTAGATATCTATGACATATTCCTAAAATAATTCATTTTATGACACCTTCCATTATTTAAAAATATCTGTGTCATATATTAATCAATATTTCAATCGTCAATTTAAAAAGTTGTTAATTCCAAAATGCTATACAGGATGTCAATTTGAAAACGTCCAAAGTTTAATTTCTCTGGAAGTAACAGTGGTATTGAAATTTTCTAGGAAACGTTTCTACAGCACAGACCAAGCATCAACATGACTCATAAGCTAACCTTCCCCATTTAACCCCTTAGGCCTAGGTACTAAGGGACCTCGGTGGAGCAGTGCGGATACGCGCTGCTACTCGAGGTCACACTGAAATGCAGTCGATCGGCTGTGGTATTTCATTTAGTTAAGTTTAGGGTCTATGTTGCATGAATGGATAGTATGTAAGGGACGCCCGCACCCCCCTGAAGTAATGTGAAAATGATAAACTTATTAAAGCCCAATTGCCACATAATGGGATAAGGTAAATAACTTGACGAAAATAACCAAAGTCAAATCCCACAAATAGATTTATTGAAGTAATCAGTTAACGTTTTCGATTCAACTACGAATCATCCTCAGACTAAAATACAATTACAAATAATGATATTGAACAGAGAAAATCGAATCAACTTACCAAAAAACATGTTTGTGTTCAAACAAAGAAAATCAAAACATTGTAGGGAAAATTTGAATCTAACATCAAAATAAAACAATACGTCGTGTATAACTGTAACAAATTAAACCAAAACATAATTAGACTACCAAAAAATAAATCATAATTCTAAAAAACTAAATACAGCACTCTAATTTATCACATCTTCCAACTACATGTTATTTTTAAATTTAAAGGTGAGAAACCGAAACATTGGGATAAATGTTAAATGATTTAAGTAAACGTCAAATAACCAAAATCGCCATATTGCGACTAATTACAAGAACATCAAGAAATTATTTGTAATTTTATTTTAGTCTGAGGATGATTTGTAGTTGAATCGAAAACGGTAACTGATTACTTCAATAAATCTATTTGTGGGATTTGACTTTTCAAATCGTGACACCCACCATGCGATGGCTCAGTGAAAAGCTCTTACAAAAAGTTATTCAATAGTAGCAAACAGTTTTTTCCTGATTCGTTTCGGAAAAATAAACTGGTTTCCAAGATTTCCAGATTTGACCCATTAGACTTCTTTTTATGGAGTTACTTAAAATCTCTTGTCCACACAATCAATCTCGTCCATTGCACAATTGCAATAAGAAATAGTTCAGAAGTGCCAAGCTATTCCGTGACAAACCAAAATGTTTGGAGAGAATTTGAGAGTGGACTTTCCTCTTGCCTAGAGAACAATACAAATCATTTTGGACATAAATTAATATTTTTAAATTTGAATTAATGGTTCTGAACCTTTCGAGTTTTTTTATTTTTGTTTTTTTTATAACGAATCAGGTAAAAAATGTTTGCCATTATTGAATAGCATTTTGCAGGAGCCTTTCAATGAGGTATCGCAATGTGAGTGTTTGACATTTTTTTGTTGAGATAGCTAGAGGTAAAGCAGTTGAATAGAGAAGGTTAGCTTATGAGTCATGATAAAGCCCCCTCCATGTTGTAGAAACGGTTTTTAAAAATGTTCAATACCTCTTTTACTGCCAGAGATATTAAACTTTGGACGTTTTAAAATTAACCCCCTGTATAATTAAATTCATTATCATGATCCTCGTTTGTACCGCTTGCGCAGTGTCGAGGCGGTGTGAGGCAAGGCTAAGCTAGTTTGTGCTATGCACAACAGGGCCCGCCTCTGCGGGTTACCGTGTTGGTGTTAAACCGTGCTTGGCTTGCCTGTTTGTGAATGTTTTTTTTTGTTTATGGTCTTGTTACTCCTCTAAAGCGACCGTAATACGAGGAGTGCCATTAATTTGATCCCCAATGGCAAATAGAGACCGGGACCCAGTACCGATCCCCCAGGGAATTAGAAAAATTTCCGACCCTGGAGTGATTCGAACCGGGAAGCGTTTGGACTATTACATTCAAAGCTTGGCTTTTCTACCACTGG
>JABXWE010026943.1:0-27314 GCA_014611495.1 Limonius californicus | reverse complement strand
AAACGAAAAATAAACGACAACAAACAAAAATGAATGACAATAAACTTCAATAAACGGAAACGACAGGACAGTATACGAAAATAAACGACAGCACACGAAAAAAAACTAACAAAGCAAACCAAACAAAACGAGAACAACCAAAAAAAACCTGCAAACGATACGAGAACACGACAAGGTTTCGCGAAATTTCGGGACAGGGAACGAAAATATCAAAAAAAGGATTCTACAAAATTCGAAAAAAACGTACGACACTGGATTCACAAAGCCATGATGACAAATGCAAGAACAGCAATTCAATAAAGAAAGTCTTCGTAAATAAACTCAAGGTTCAAGGTCGGGCAATGAACGAAAATAATGCGAAGGTTCGCCTTCAACGCAAGGAATTAAAATGTCAATCAAATAAATCGTGAAGATCGGGCGGAAAAAAAAAGATACGGCACTAGATTCTGAACAAATAATTACGTAATTAACAACAAAGAGCCAAAAAAAAATCTACGAAAATCCGCTAAAATTTAAAAAAAAATTTGGAATTTAAAAAAAGTTTTAACAAAATCTGAAAAATTCTCAAAATTGGGTGGTTATTTTAAAGAATTCTACAAGAAAATTTAACAGGACAAGAATATCTCGGCCCAGATTTACTAAAACACGGGAAATGTCACGGAAAACTCGAGAAAATTCCAAAAAAAAGTCCCAAAAAACTTTGAGAATCGTAAAAGAATTCAAATGCGGGAAATATGACACAAAGTTGCGGGAAATTTTGCAAAAACAGGTCGGAAAACGTACACAACTTTCCGAATAAAAGCGTTTCACGGAAATTCTTCCAATACTCGGGAAAAAATGGCAAGAAAACAGCCCCACGAAGAGGGTGCCAAATTTTGTTACGGTCCACAAAAAAGCCCCACGTTGGGCGCCAAATTTGTTACGGGCCAATTCTCACTACGAGAATTATGGGACAAAGAAAATCGCACGTTGGCGTGCTAAGAAATTTTCGGTACGGCCAAACGCGCTTTTCTTGGACCCGCAAACAAAAAAAGATGGTAAAGGCCAGCGGCTTGCTCAGAGGAGTAGGGAGGGTTCGTAAAATTTGCTTATAGAGAAAATGCTTCAAGTTGTGTACAGGGCGAGTCAGAATAAGTGGGCGCCACCTTCCAAAATCCAGCTGGTTTTGTAGGTCCTCGCGGAAGGTCGAGAAACCAGCAGCTCACGTGAATGGAACCTACCTTTACTTGTGCCTTCGCCTGTATAATTAAAGCTTGCAAAATCCTTACACAGCAAGTACAAAAGACACAATAAGACACAGTAAACTTTAAAACACATATAATGATATGAATATTGGTTAAAATATGACAAGTTTAACACCAAAAATCCGAATTACAGGATCTTAATTCCTGAGCACTCAGAGAATAAAACTTGCCGTCGTTGACACACAATATTTATGTTAAAATGACTGTGTGGGTCAAAAGCGTAAAGTTTACAGGAAATGATAGCCTAAAATTAGCGTCGGTATATAATTAATGCAAAACAAACAGTGGCTTCAGGTCACTGTTAATATTTTTTTTATTGATGTAACAACAAAGTCGATACGTTTGAATTTTGCAAGATACGCGTGCCAAGCCGAAAGTTACTTTCCACAAGCACAAAACTTGGTAGTTTTTACCTTTCGTGGATGAGAAGGCTTCGCACAAGATCAAGGTGTCGAATCCATGTAGAAACGGGAAGAAAGGAGTGGTTGATCCTGGGAGATGTTGACTTCGGCGATGCCAGACAGGGCTATATCCGAATAATCGAGGAGATCAACCCCCTGAGCTGCTCTATTTGATGGGGAGCAAACTGCTGTCAACGATGTCAGCAAAATTCTCGAGAACAACGGAGCGAACCAAAAACCAGGCACAGCACTTGTACGATTTATTTATTTCCCCCTTTAACCTCACAAAGATCCGAACTAAGTTCGTAGGAACGATTAAAACTTTAATTGTCCAAAACCATGGCGACCATTTTGCTATCACTTTTCTATAAATCCGACATTAATAAGTCGAGGATCTTTTGCACTACAGCAAAACACGATACGGTAAATCGTAAAAAAAAATAGCAATACGCCGCGAGGAAAAAAGGGAACGCTCTCCAGAGCTCAACCGTCGTTTTCGGAAGTCTGGCTTTCACTCACTTCACTTAAAAAAACATTTACGGCCCTCGATGGATGGTAATTTCGAGAACCGGAGTTCACAAGACTCGGACGTGAACTGCACTCCCAAATGCAATGGGAATCAGTACCCCCCTCAAAAGATTGCCCAACATGACGACATCTTACGAAATGTTCGGGAATGTTCTGGAAAATACGTCTCAATGCTTCTGAATGGTACTATTGTACAAACGAAAAACAATTCTTGGAAATATTTTTGTTCGGCAGAAACGGCATTACAAAAGAAAAACCTTGGGACTTGTTTAACATAAATAAAATTCTGTACGGGGAAAAATATAAACGAAATTATAAATAGTGCTAAACCTGACGGAAATTTAAAATGCGAACGCTAAAACGAAGCTTAAATTACTATGAAGCGGCACAAATAAATTAGGGAATTAATCCGTACTATGAAGCGGCACAAAAATAACATAACAATTTGAAGAACTCTTACTCATTTGTCTGGCTGAATGTGGGCATTAACTTTTTCTTCTTTTTCACGATTTACCGAAGTTGTAGCTCATCGTACATTTTCTACACAAGTTATCCCGTTTCTAAAAAATTTTAACCACTCCAACATCCTAGTTTTAAAAGGACATTGATCGCCGTATAGTGCTCGCAGTCTTGTAGGAATTTTAGTCGAATTTACACCTTCATTGGCATGAAATTTGATTACTATTTTCTGTTCCACGCTACAATGAACAGGGCTTACCGTCGTAGTAACTGTGACAATCAAAGTACTACTATAGCGAAATAATTGATATGGATTTGTTAATAACAGTCAAGGCCAAACTCTACTTGATTTACTTTCTGGAATTGTCTTCAGATGATGTTTTAATTTAAATACTACTGTTTAAATAACACCCTTCGTATACACTGTTTATCCATGTTTTCTTTTGTCTTCCTTTCTTTCTTCTTTCTATGGGTGTCTATTGTAACACTTGTTTGGGGATTCTGTCTTTACCCATTCTCTGCACATCACCTCACCAACATAATTGCTTTTGATGTATATCCCCTATAATTGATCTTTCGCTTCCCATATTGTTTTCTATTCTCTGATTTCTTATTCTATTTAATAGTCACACACCCGTGAATCTTTGCCAAAAGTACTTTCCTACGGCTCATATATTGCTCTCTTTTCTTGAATTTATTTGCCGTGCTCGCATCCATATAGTATTATACTTACTTTTAAAGATAGTTTTATAGATTTGTTTTTTATACATATTGGGTGTATGTTTATTCCATACAATAGAATTTATCCTCTCTTTGTCTTCCCTGATTATTCTTTGGTCCATTTCTTGTTCTGTGCTTTCTGAACTACTTACCTTTGAACCCATCTAACACAAAATTCGTGAAAAATGTACGAGTAAGAGTGGAACGATCACGTAGAACGAGTTGCAGACACTAGACTGATGAAGATTGCAAAAAATTCAAAACGCCATCCAAAATGAAGACCAAGAACAAAATGAGTGGAAAGCTAGTAAACGTCTTCTGCAAACTCGCCATGAAGCTAATCGTAGGATAAAGAAAAACAGGCTGTAGTATCTACAATGAAAGAAGAAGAGAATAAAAATATGTACAACAAAGTAAAAATCTTGATGAGAATCTTACGTCCTCCTTCTTCCTGGCACTCAGAATTTTTGTTCAAACTCAAAATAGATCATATTACATTAAATAATATTGTAAGAAGATATCGGAAAAATGCGGTTACTCGCAAGAATCGGTAAAATGGCAATCTGTTTGTTTATTTGTCTACCTGCTTTAAGAGAACCTTCAATCGTTCGGTTTTTCACATGCCCCGAATATAGGAAAATTATTTTGGCCTAAGTAAAAACTTCTTGTATTTATGAGAACCTTTCCATTTTTTATTCTGAATTTCTTAAAGCAAAAAATGAAGTCTATTTTGCTCAAACCTTTCAGTCCTTTGTAGGGTTAAGACCAATAGTCGATATCCTTTAATACAGGAAACTTATGTCTATAACAATACTATAACAATATTAAAGGAATTTTTGTAGTTGGAAAGACCGCCGCGAGTAATAAAATCAAATTTTCTATATTTCTCCTATTATTGATATCAATTTGGAACATCACTTTCTTTTGACTTTCAACTGTAAACCTTTTGTATCAGAAAATCTGAAGCTTATTTTGATTTATCACAAAGTGTTGTGTAAGTTCATATGTTTTTATTTATGCCTGGCATGCTTCAAGACATTGAAAAACAAACAAAACCTACTTTTGAATCTCTTTGGACAAAGGGATCTGACCATATTTCTAGCTGTCTGTAGCTGCGGCCACTGGATGATATTATTTAGTTGGGGAAACACGACCTACAAGAATATTAAATAGTATATGTAGCAACAAATATTGGAGGTTCATCTACAGTTGAAAAATTTTCCACTACTATTTGAAAGCTTATAGTAATTCTTTTTCTGCTTGCTTTAATTTAGAGATACTATCTAGCTAGAAACCTTAAACGTTGTATATTTTTATGTTATCTTAGAACTATTAATATGTTAACTTTTTTGAGAAAGTCCGTAACCATATATTTTTCTTTAAATCGTGGATTTGCCAAAGACAACTCTACTATTCACATCCCACCCACGTTATTCCAGCACATTTCGTGCTACAATTGGGTGTATCACCTTTAACAAATCCCATGCCGCAAGTGTAACCAAAACACCACAAACACCCTGGGACAGTGCAGTGCGAACCTGAGCAGCTTTGGTAGAATAACTCCGAAGCCAAGCGTCGCGGCCACTACTCTACCACGATCCCCGATAATCATATTTTAATTACCGTATTTACAGTTTTGCTTCTGCGTTTTGTAGAGTATGACGTAACATACAAATAATTAATTTCAAGTCATTTTTGAAATATTCGTACCCTCCTACCGTAAAGCGGGGCTAGTTCAACACCTATTTAGCACATTATAAGTTTTATGTTAAGCATTTAATACATACATATGTTTTATACCAACCTGAACTTTAAGTTAGTAGGACTTACAAAAATTGAAAGAATACAGCCAGAAAGCTAAAATTATATATTTTGTTTGAGTGTCCATGTAGCCCCCGGGGTGGGGCTGCCTGGACGTTACATTTATTTCACATTAAAACGTGTGCTAAACGTAGCAAGTGCTCATGTTACTCCATAATTTGGGCAGAACCCAATATTTTTTAGTATAACTACAAATTGTTTTATCAAGCATTTATATTTCTTAGGGTTTTTCACTGGAAACACTAGAATACAGTAGAAAATCAAGTAACATTATGTATCGTACAAAAATTATGATCACTCTTGTATAAAGTCTTTGTTCTGGTCACTCCCACCTATCTTCTTCGTCCTGTGAATCCTTTGCAGGGGGCGGGGGAAGGCAAATGTAATACGGATCTGTACTTCCATCATTACAAGGACCACAAATCCAGTTGCTGCTTTTATACATATACAAGTACATGGATGTATCTATTTTTTTATTTTTTATTATATTAACCAGTCTTGCCTTCTGTAGATTTTGGGTATCCGAAGAGCAAGGTTCAATTTCTGTTGGACGTAGATGTAGAATCATTAGTAGACGCATATACATTCATGTGAGATTCCAACTCTGCCTCTACGACGTTTGTAGCAGATGCGTCTATACCTGGTTGTATCTTCATTCCTCGCTTTCGTTTCTGCTTTTTACCATACCAACGGTGGTCCTGCAATAGCTTTACCAAACTAGCATCTAATGTACTTCTAATATCATCATTATCAGTCAACCAGGAATTTTCTTTAATACATCGAGGGATTGGGTGTAAGCAGGCCGGTAGCGCTAAAACCTGATACTAAATTTTAGCCAAAGTATTACTAATTCCAATCCACAGTTTGCTAAGCAATAAAGGAAACTGTTCCTTTGCGATACAACGATGGTATTTACTTTCCCTTCGCCACTGGTGAAGAATGTCTCCCCACTTCTTCTTCGTTAGGGCAAAACAGAAACGTCGAGAGGTTGCATGATACGTGCTGCGTTCTCCGGAATTTTATATATACGGCAATTGGCGACTGAAGATCGCTTCTTGTTACAAAGAAAAGGTTCAGTCACTTGGAATTTTGCAAATTAACGCGAAAAAGGTTTCATTCATTTTTCACCATACAAAAAAACTAGGTTCTTTACCTTGACTTCCGGTGAAGGCAGGCACAATTCTGGGGGCTGTTTTCCAGATGCATACAGTCTGGGGTATTTTCAGGTTCGGGAAAAAGGTAGACGACTTCTTCAGAAAACATTGAAACGAAACTTCCGTTGGTACGCCTCTGGGAATTAATTTACTTCCACTAGGGGTTCAAACAATTGGAACAACAGCTCTACGGAGCACAACTTTCACGGGTTCAATTCGCTTGTATCCGAATGAATCGAACAATTACACTTAATTGCTCTGTAACCAAGGCTAACACTGCAAATATTTATTTAGATCCGACATCGTCGAGATTCTCTTTTTGCCTAAGGTAAAATATAATACGGTAAAACTCGATTTAGCAGAGGAGCCGCGAAAGGACCCGTTATCAAGAAAAAAAAGACGTCGTTTCGGTCCAAGAGTCTAGTGCCTACTAAATTCCCTTAACGCCCCCCGTAGATGGACATAGGCAGCCGGAGTCAGCGAAGGTGTAAAATCGACTGAAGAACTAAACGCTACGTGAACATGCGTTGGTCAAAAATATTACACCGCATTGAGAAATATGATGAAATTGTTCTGGAAGGAATATTACGTGCGACTTCTGAGAATAAACATTTCCGAGAATTGTATTTAAACGGCAAACCTAGCCTACAAAGGGAAACTTCAAGGCTTTGCGAAATTGGCCCCTCCTAACTCAATCTTAAAAGAAAAATATAACGAAAACTGTAATCAACATAAGAAGATGGCAACTAAAATAGAATTTTAGTTACTGTGAAGCAGCAATTAAAGTATGACTCTAATCCAGACAGAGTGGCACAATTTGAATGAACATAACAATATATAATTGAGGATAAGTAAGCTGTCGGTCCTGGTTGTCATACGAACATCTTTGAAAATCGTAAGCCATGTGGTCGAACTTCTCTTTTCTGTTCGACGGGTTAGTTTAGCCTCCTGCCCGGCATACGTGCCAAGAGGGCTCATTATTATTTCTGAATTCCTCAATCACTTTAGAAGATAGGTGACTTGCAAGATTGTCTCTCAGTAAATCTACTGTGCCTTCTTCACGGGGACTGGCTTCAACGTGTGGTAGCAAAATCCGAAATGACCATATTTCAATTAAATTTATATCAACTCACCACTTAGGCTGTTTGCATATTTTGTGCCAGTTTGTCTTCCTGGAATCCAGTTATCATCCAGGTTCTGTGCTTTGTAAGCAACTACTGGGGGAAGTAGACCGTATTTCCGTCGCCACATACCATACCACTAGTTGAAGCCCAAAAGTGTTCTTCTACTTTTTCCACGCTTTTTGTATTTGTAGGAGCCTCAACTGTCTTGGCTCCAGTTATATTAGTCTCGTCATAGTTATATAGGGGGAAGCAGACCCCATTTGCGTCGCCACATACCTTACCATTAGTTGAAGCCCAAGAGTGTTCTTGTACTTTTCCCACGCCTTATGTATTTCTAGGAGCCTAACTGTTTTGGCTCCAGTGATATTAATCTCGTCATAGTTATATAGGGGGAAGCAGACCCCATTTGCGTCGCCATATGCCTTACCATTAGTTGATAAAGAGTGTTCTTGTACTGTTCCCACGTTTTTTGTATTTCTTGAAGCCTCAATTGTTTTGGCTCCAGTGATATTAATCTCATCGTAGCTATATAGGGGGAAGCAGACCCCATTTGCGTCGCCACATACCTTACCACTAGTTGAAGCCGGAGAGTGTTCTTGTACTTTTTGTATTTTTAGGAGGCACAACTGTTTTGGCTCCAGTGATACTAGTTTCATTCTAGTTATACAGATTTGTACTTTTGACATCCTGAAAGGCAACAACAGGGATTTAAAAAAGTCTAATTGCCATCACGATGGATCGCTTTATGTTGCATGCAATTCCCATGGGAGATTGTTATATATATCAAACGCCAGCTGTTACCGTTCAAAGCACCTCTTTCCTCTAAACCATGACTCTGCATAACTTTTCTCATTCCTTCATCTCAGGAGCGGTCACGGTCTACCCAGCTTACGTCTTCCATACGGTGTCTATTTGAAAATTCTTTCAGGCCATCTATTTTCATCCATGCGGAGAAGAATTTTAAACTTGTTAATTGTATTCTATCAATTAAAGTTCCTTCTGCTTCCATTGTATTCCTGATCTCGTCGTTAGGGTTGGAGAGATTCTTGCGAACTATACAATATTCCAGAAAACCCGCACCTGTGTATGTCTTTAAATATATGTACTTCTTTTTCTTCTTTCTCAAGATATTTTTCCACAACATCTTGAATATCTTCCTGACTCAGAAGGAAAACCCCTATTTGCTACCAAATCAAGGGTTTGCACAATGATGCCCTCTTCCTCGTTATTTAATCCAACAGGTCTTAGATTCTGTCTAAGGATCTTCTGGACAAGAGACACAAGTGACACGTTCAATTTTTCGACAACCCCCTATTTTGACATCCCCCTCTAACTGTCTCCATAGTTTTTCTTTGTCCACTGTTTTGTAGTTTGTAGGGTTTGGACCCCGCAGTTTTCTGGTACTTTGTCATAATACGTAATAAACGTAAACCAAATTCGACACCCGAAAAATTTTTAAAAAACATAGAATAACTGTATTGCGTCCTAACATGTCTAAGGAGTCCCGAGGTGTTCGAATAGCCCCGCTTTATGGTGACCCAACTACCTTTTCCTAACTTATCATGTAAAACATCCGGAAGTATTTATTTATTTGTTGGAAGTTCTTAACGCAGCTGTGATTTCCAACTTTAAAGAGGCTGAAGTTAAAGGTTTAGTCCTGGAAGCCGGGCTCAAACCAGGAAAGGAAAGCTTCCTGGTTGGGCACGCTGTGATAATGAGCAGCTAAAATTTTCTTTAATTTTCAGCATATCCGCAGTAAAATGAAATTTTATCTGCAATAGACGGACCACGCGGGTAATTCCGCCCTAATTACGGTTGAATATTTAATATGTACGTTATCGAATAGAAACTTTTAATTGATTAACGTTAATTGCAGAGAGAGGGTAGAACGAGGGAGGCACTAACTGCTGAAAACTAATTAGGGCGTTACGGAATGAACTGTTTTTCAAATTAAACTTTATTTGTGTCCTTTTTAATAATTCCCAATTTACTGTTATTATAAGAAGTTCTTCATTCAATACAGGGTGTATGCGAGTTAATTTAAAAATATGAACCAATATTCACAGCAGAAAAGTTCTAACTTAAATTGGTTTAACCGCCTTAATGCTGTCGAACGTAAGGTTCGCACTATTCGATGTTTGAGGCAGCAAACGTAAACTAACGCTAGAAATATATTTTTCGAGGTTTGCCTCTAGATTTATTCAGCGACGTAGTTTATGATTGACATTAGCAGTAATTTAAAATTTACACGCTACTGGAGTTGTCTTTATTCTGTCTGCGTTTTCTTTAAAAACATTTTATCGAAGGTGAACCTGACAGCGGGACGAGCAAAAAGATGAAAAATAAACGAAATAAAATCGCTCACATACTGCATTTCAGATGTTCATACAAGAATAAATACAAAATGGCTGGTAGATACGTTATCGGTCGTCTGTATTGCAGATGTATATACGTGCATTATTTTCTTCGCTTGAGCTCTGATTCGAGGAGACGGTCCCAGGATTCAGGTCGTCCTGCAAACTTTATAGATAAATCCTTTCTCCTTTTCCCAATGTATTCTTTAAGTTTCTTTAGGAGATTTATTTGAAGGTATTTGTTTGGTAATGCAAACTTAAGGTTCCAGATGTTTTAGGGCGCATCGTCTTTTTTGTGTTTTGCAAAATCGAATCGTCGGTATTTATTTTATTTCGCTCCGGTATCATCTCTCTGGTCTGGTTATCTGTCCCAGATGCCAGCTTGACTCCTTTTAAACTTTAAAGATGCCTTCGCATCGTGGGAAAACGCGACTTTTCTTTCGGAACATCCTGCGCCGCAATATCGTTATTATCTCGGGTTTGTATTCAAAATATTTCCTAAATATTAAATTCGTTTTATAATATGAAAAGTCGCAGCACCAGCAGCGATAAATAACAAAGCAATTTCGGTGCCGGTAATATTTGAATTAGGCTAGCAATTTGGTTTATATAGTTATCTTATTTCAAAATCCGAGATAGTGTCATTAATCTGGCTAATACGAGGATAATATATTTTCTGCCCTTATTCCCAGCAACTCTATTTGTTGGGATTGTTTACAATAAATTCTCGTTTTCTAGCTGCAGCTAGCTCTGCACCGTGTTAATTGATTACCTGGTCCTTTATCTTAATTTCATTCTGATCCTGGAGGGAAATCAATGCATCGTAGATTTCCTTGGAAATACAAAACTGAACCATTTATCCCGCCTTCCTCTTTCCCTACTTTCTAGTATATCTTGAAATTACAGCTATCATTCTGAAAATATTAAAATGAGCTACGGAAATTGTGTTATTTAATTACGTAAGAATGTAGGCTAATTGAAGCTTATTTTAGTTTCTTTTACCTAATATTACAATATATATTGCAGTTTCCCCTATCAGTCTCATTTTTCATTGACATTGACAGCCTTTTCGTCCCACAGCTGGGCGTCGGCCTCTTCTCTGCCACGTGTTTCTCCTCAGCGGTAATGTAGAAATATGGAAGACCTACAGTTCAACGTCGAATCCGAACGACGGATATTCCAGAGAAAGTTTTTAGCATTAAGATTCTACTGTTGCAAGCCGGATTGGGAAATTATGTATGGTGGGTTGCAGACAACATTTCTATAAATCTGCATAATGTGTTACATCTTAAGAATGTCGATTTTGGTAATGAATCTGTACCACCAAAGCTAGTTCGATTCGATTCCCAGTGTCCTAGAGGTGTCTTAGTTGAAGTGAGAAATGGCGAATCAATAACCCTCACAATAACTATTTCATAAAATTACAATAGACTTGTTTCTCCTTAAAATTATTACCTTAATTGCAGCATTCTGGAAAACCATAATACTAACCAGAATTTAGACTTTGAGATCCTACAAGTTTGTGAAAAAGGTTGACGGTTAAATCTCCTTGAAATGATGGAAATCATTAAAGCTGTGAAATCCAACAATGACCATCCTTATTATGTTTTAAACGATATTACTTTTAACAATTCACCTTACATTTTCAACAGTTTACCATAGTAAGATGACCATTTTTGTTTCCCGTAAATTTAATTTGTTATATTAAACAAATTTTTTAAATTTAAAATTTATATTAGTTACCGCTGTATTTGGCTATATCCAAGTTTTGTACCTATACAGGTTCCTTTTGTTAGTCTTTACTTTTCATGGTAAATGTCGCTTCAACCACTTCTTTGGCTGTCACCACGACTTATTGTTTAATATGGTGGTTAGTTTTCTTTTTTGATTGTTGTATTCTATTCTAATACGGCTCAAATGTGTGGGTTTTTTAAATTTAAATTTAAAATAACATTTAGTACCATGGTTAGATTTACTGTAGAATAGTATTTAATTGCGGCGTTGCCGTAATTTGTTGAGTTTCCTTAATTATGAAGTGCTTATTTAGTTTAATCATGGTGTTCTTTTAAATGAATTTTTCCTATATTCCTTTAGAATTTTGCTTTTTTTGATATATTCTTATTAGGTAAGTTTATTTTTTTGAAATATTTTATATGTTATTTTAGTCTGAAGATGAACCCCAGTGGGTTCGAAAACGTTAACGGTACCTATTTATACATTTAACAACAATTAAATCTATGTTGTGGGATTCGACTGTGGTTTTATTCATCGACTTATCTCATTATGAGGCCCATGAACATTAACGAATTTAGTAATTGCATTAATTGGGAGGAGCTTATTATCTAGAAACTTCCAGATTCCTAAAACATGCGTATATAATTTTAACAGATATATAAATTTCCTACCATTAATAATTTAAATAAAAATATTGTGTGTACTAAGACATCTTTCCCAAACAATAAGTAATATTTTAATGATTCTATAAATGTGGAGGTTTATTGAAACCTAATTAACAAATCAGATTTTTCAAAATTACCAAAGTCAAGGCTAGTATTAAATATGCTTGCCGGTAACATTTTTACTCGTACTCGTATAACAATATTTAAGTAACGCTCTAATATTTAAATTAAATTATATTTCTGAACATTTTGTGTAAATGTAAATAACTGTGTAAACACTTCTAAAATATTTGAGATGTTAATATCATAAATCTCTCCAAATATTTAAAAGTTTGTCATTTAGAAACTTAGAAGCTTACATTAAAAACACTTATAAATAAAGAAGAATATAAACAAACTCATTATATTCGCTGCAAATAGGACCTGTTCTTGTTTATTCTCACTTCACCACACAAAACCTTTTTGTTTCGTTCCATTCCTGTCCTCCTTGTTAAATGGCACAGAGAATTTTAATAATCTTTTCGTATTTAGACTAGGAAAATTATAGTCCAATTCGGATGTGATTCGGAAAACCTGCTGAGAAAATTTATTTTAATAGCATTCTACGTTTTTCTATGCCATACCGTTAATATTCCATATGTAATTTGAAGAGAAATATCCACCAAAGAGTTGACTTGGTTTGGCAATATTGTAAATCGCTGGGCGGAAGGTCGGGAGTTCAAATCCCCGACTCGATATATGACCCAGTCGCTTTAAGTAATTGGGTACCTGCCTTCGAATAAACAACGGGTAATAATGCTGCTGCGTACTTGTTATGTTCATTTAAATTTTGGGCCACTCTGTTTGGATTAATGTCGTACTTTAATTGCCGCTTCATAGGAATTAAAAACGTTATTTTAATTGCCATCTTCTTATATCGATTACATTATTTTTCTTTTAAGATTGAGTTTTTAGGATCCAATTCCGCAGAGCCTTGAAGTTTCCCTTTGTGAGCCGAAATTACCGATTCATATTTTGTCTGCACCTGACCCTGGACTCGTTCTGCGAATTTACGTTTCAGATCTTTCTAGAACAATTGCGTCATATTTCTCCATGTAGTGCAATTGTTTTTGGGGATCCAGAGTCCCGTTGCGTTGAGTTCGTCAGTCAGTCCTCCATCTTCGTTGAATCCGGACTTCCCAAATTCCATCAACGGGGGGCCGTAAATAAGTCGAGTGCTGCAGGGGCGGCTCGGGTTTTTCGATGGGTGTCCATCATGTGTGATTTTCGTTTCGCTGTTTTACCGTGGGGTGAAAACAGAACTATCGACAAGTGTCGGATTTATAGAAACACACTGGATTTTATCCCTGGAAAGGCAATTTATTGTAAAATTGCCGATCGCCTTTGGCGGATTAATATCGAGCCCAGTTCCTGTCCTTCTGGTGTACCGTCGGTGCGACGAACGTATCGAAGTTTTGGCCCTTGATGTTGACTCCATTCCATCCAGTCTTCAGGGGCGTGCCTGCGGATTTTCCCGCATCTTGTGAACTAAATTGTGCCTATCGCTCTATCCCATTAATCGGAAGCTAAGGTAAAGAACCAGTTGTGTGTTGTGAAAAGAAACCTTATACGCGCTAACTTACAAAATTCAACGTAATTGAACCCTTCTCTTTTTAAACAAGAAGCGGCCTTCAGTCGCCGATTGTCTTTGTTTGCCCTACTAAATTGTAAAGAGTAATTTCTTTTATATTGTGTTATGCTTGTAAACTCGACGCCTCTGGCCACGTAGTTATTTGAAGAAGGTAAATATCGTGCGCCAGCAGCGGCGGGTTTCTTTCTTGATCGTTCAAACCAACAGTTTGTATTATTTAACTACGAAATCATCATATGCTGTCCTTTTTTTTGTATTGTGTCATTTCTCATAGTTTGATTATATGTGTTCTAAAATTTACTGCTTCTTTTATTATTGTGCAATCTGTATTTGTGTGAGTACAAATTTTGCAAGATTTATAAACAAGAGGGAGGCACAATAAAGATGAGTCCGATTCCCGTAAGCTGCTGGCCTCACGGCCTTCCACGAGGACCTACAATCAGCTGTATTTGGAAGGTGGCGCTCACTAATTTTGACCTATTCTGTACGTACACAACCAAGAAGATTTCTTCCCGTAAGCGATTTCCGTGAATCCCCCCTACACCTATGAGCTAAGCTGTAGGCCTTTTTCCACCTATCCTGTTGCGGGTCGACGAAAAAGCTCGTTTGGCCCCTAAAATCCTGCGCAATTCTCACCACATCACTACGTCTCATGAATTTGACACGCGACAGCTGGGTGTGAGAGCAAGGCTATGGGAGCTCAGACCTTCCGTCTTGCAGATCAAACTATTTTATGGGATGTAGAGTGTCGCCATTATTGTTAATATTGTAAATATGATAGCTTGTAAAAATCGAGTTAGCAGAATACGAAATCCAAAATACTTTTTTGTATCGTATAGCTAAGAGTCTTGTTAAAATCATATTTTAGATAGAATATTAGCCAAAGTCGCTGGGTGTTTAAGGTTTGTAGAATCTCCCAATAATTAAGTCGAAATATAGTGTTAACCTGTAATATGGGGGGAACAAAGAAGAATTAATATTGTAATAGAACTTAAGCTACAAAATAGTAGGATAAACAAATATTTTTAAAAGTACAAAATAGCACGTCCTATAATTTTTAAAACGTTCTGTAAACACCCTACACAATCTTTCCTTCATTAGTTGTCACAATTGAGTCCAAAAATTCATCTCCTTCGTTCTTCTATCATTGCAGTAAAAAAGAAAAGATTTGCAAACGATTCAACGTGTGTTCTTCGGTTACTACAAGCGGAATCATTACATTACTTTAGCTTATTTTGTTATGGCGTCTTTAACACTTCCAACACTAATTCATAAATTTTGAAAAATTTGTTGTAGTGTTACTTATTTGTCTGGCTGAATATGGGCATTAACTTTTTCTTCTTTTTCACTATTTACCGAAGTTATAGCTCATCGTACATTTTCTACACAAGTTTGTTATGTTCATTTTAAAATGTGCCGTTTTATATGAATTGATTTCTTAAATTGTTTGCCGCTTCGTTAGAATTATTATCGTTATTTTAATTGCAGTCTTATTTTGGGTTACTATTTTCGCTATTTTGTTTTGTCTTGAAAATTGAGTTATGGAAGGCCGGTTCCCTTAAACCTTGAAAGTTTCTTTGTAGGCTGATTTTCTGCCGACTGAATTTTCGGAAGTGTTGATCTCGGCGTTGCACGTATTAGAAATTCCTTCTGGAACTTTTGCGCAATGTTTCGAAATGTGGTGCAATGGTTTTGGAGAGTACAAATCCCGTTACATTTTTAAGTCAGTCGATCTTCCACCTGTGTCGGCTCCGGACCTTCCCAAAAGTACATCTCTAGGGAGGGCCGTAATTACGTTAAGTGCTGCAGGGGCGGCTCTTGGGTTTTTTGAGGGGTATCCGTTATATGAGTTCCGTTTCGCTGTTGTACCAAGGGGTATTTAATAGACCGTCGGCTACTGCCGGATTTAATAGGAATAACTGGATTCATCCCCAGGAAAGGCAATTCCGTGCGAATTAGCCGGTCGCCGTTAGGCGGGTTATTTCCGAAGCCCAACTCCCGTGGTCTGCAGCTATTTCTTTATACCATCGAAGAGTCCTGTCTTGCGTTCAACGTTAGCAGCCTGTTGAAATAGCCGTTATATTGTGCCTGTCTTCTCCGAACTTCAAGGTAAAAACAGCTTTGGGTTGTGACAAAGACACTTTTTTTTGGTCGCGTTAACTTGCAGACTTCAAATTTAACTTCATGTAATCACAAGAAAAAAGGACCTTCAGTCGCCATATGTGTTGTTAATTTGTTTTATAATAAAACTACTAGATTATATTCTATTTTTGTGAACTTCGGCGTCATTGGTGTTTCGTAGCTGATTGCAGAACGTAAATCTCGTTGCAACAGTGGCGGCGAGTCCATTTCTGTGAACGTTCAAGGATTTTAACCATGTAATTCAAACTGTTTGCGTTATAACTCGTGTCATTTTATTGTATTGCCACATTCTAACTATTTTATTATATGTGTTTTAAAGTTTACTGGCTCTTATTGTGTCTTTTGTACTTGTTGTTGTAAGAATTTTCCAAGCTTTAAATATATATAGGAGGAGGCACAACCACGGTAAGTTCCGTTCCCGTAAGCTGCTGGCACTCGGCCTTCCACGAGGACCTACAACCAGCTTGATTTGGAAGGTGGCGCCCACTTATTTTGACTCGCCCTGTACACAACTAAAGATTTTCTCCCATAAGTGATTTTCACGAACTCCCCCTACTCCTCTGAGCTAAGCTGTAGGCCCTTTTACAACCGCTTGTTTACGGGTCGTCGAAAAGGCTCGATTGGCCCGTAACAAATTGGCGCCACAACGTGGGTCTTTTTTGCGCCTGTAACAAGTTATCCCGTTTCTAAAAAATTTTAACCACTCAAACACCCTACTTTTAAAAGGACATTGATCGCCATATTGTGCTCGCATCTTATAGGAATTTTAGTCGAATTTACGCCTTCATGGGTATGAATTCTGATTATTATTCGCTATTCCAGGCTACAATGAGCAGAGCTTGTGGTAACTGTGACAATCAAAATACTATTATAGCGAAATAACTGACATGGATATGTTAATAAGAGTCAAAGCCAACCATTATTTGATTTACTTTTTGGAATTGTCTTCAGATGGTGTTTTAATTTAAATATTCCTGTTTAGATAACACTCTTTATATACACCGTTTATCAATGTTTTGTTTGGTCTTCCTTTCTTTCTTCTTTCTACGGGTGTCCATGGTAAAACTTGTTTGAGAATTCTGGCTTTACCCATTCTCTACACATGGCCTCACCAACATAATTGCTTTTGATGTATTTCCCCTATAATTGATCTTTCAATTCCCATATTGTTTCCTATTCTCTCATTTCTTATTCTATTTAATTGTGACACACCCGCGAATCTTTGCCAAAAATACTTTTCTACTGCTCATAATTTTCCTCTCCTGTCTTGAATTTATTTGCCGTGCTCGCATCCATATAGTATTATACTTACTTTTAAAGATAGTTTTCTAGATTTGTTTTCCACATATTGGGTGCATGTTTATTCCATAGAATGGAATTTAAGCGCCCCAGTTGCTTTGTCTCCACTGATTATTCTTTGTTCCATTTCTTGTTCTGTTCTTCCTGAACTACTCATCTTTGAACCCATCTAACACAAAATTCGTGAAAAAAGGTACGAGCAAGAATGGAACGATCACGCAGAACGAGCTGATACTAAACTTTATTTGTTGAGCATTGAACGAGAACGTCACGTGTTTGACTCACCCGAGCGCGCGTTGTGATTGGTCTACGCTAGATAACGCTATTGCCCCATTACTTAAGGAGTAATTGACGCTCAAGACCTTCTGACAGCGCGGATGTTAATTTAGAAACGCAAGGAATATTACGTAAATACACATCCAGTAGATCAACGCACCTGTCAAGCGTTTGTTTACGTTCTAGCTCAATGCTCAAGAAATAGAGTTTAGACTGATAAAAACTGCAAACAATTTAGAACCCCAAACAAAATGAAGACCACAGAAAGATGTGCAGTAAGCTGGTAAACGTCTTCTGCAGGCTCGCCATGAAGATAATCGTAGGGTGAAGAAAAACAGGCTACACTATCTAAAATTAAAGAAGGAGAGAATAAAAATATGTACAAGGAAAGTACAAATCTTGACGAGTAGCTTAGGTCCTACTTTCCCAGACACTCAGAATATTTGTGCAAACGCAAAATAGATCATATTATATTGAATAATATATTCGCATTACATATATAGCATTTTCATATCATGTTCACCCCGTATGTAGGCTCGGCGCATGCCTTTGAACCCCACGTATTAATTACCAAAATATTAAATATTAAAATGTTAACATTGTATTTTTATCTTTACAGTTAGTCATTTATTGATGTACAATTATTTTCAAAACTACGGTTTAAATATAGACAAAATGCAATGAATGTGCCGAATTAGACAAGCGTCCTACTGTCATACTAATTACGTACTCGAGCGTTACAGTTTTAGCAGAGCTGCGGGAGAAATTAAAATTTAAAGGCAGAAAGTGGCGTTGACAGGAACCCAAAACAAATATTTTCCTCATACGCCGAGGCACGGATACCGTATAAATTTTATCCCGATCGACAGGTCATAGATTTGATAGAATTACGGCTACAGAACAGTGCATAAACCTTATAAAATATAAAATCCCCGGCTCTAGCAAGCAACGGCCATATATTTCGCTTAGTCATCCGTGTTTTGTGCCTCATATAAATAACCAACGCGAAAATATCGTCGTCAAAGAACACGTTTATGTTTTATTTCAAACTAAAAGTGCTACCCCGACGTATTTTAAAATTTGCTGGAAACTCAAAGCCTGAGTTATGGAAAAAAGCGAACTTGCTGCGGCGCGGAATGCAAAGCAATGCTTCTATTTATTGTGTTTGTAATTCAAATACGGAATAATTAATCATTTTTTGTAGGTTTCTACTTAAAAAAAATATATAACCAGTCATAACAAAATCTATACATTATATAAATCTCAAACATCTAATATTATCGGTAAAATCCATACATCTAAATAATTAAGAAGTTACTAATCAATATTTTAATTTTAGTTCAACTTTCTTTTATAGATGACTAATATAGGTGAAATTGAATAATTCACAAGTTCAAAAATTAATATTCATTTGAAATATTTGCTGCTGAAATTCATATGTTCAAGAAAATGTTTTTAAAATTCTTGAATCAACCCTTTAGTGTTTTGTTTGTTAGGCGAAGTTTAAGAAGTTGTAGCAAAAAGTTTGCTTGATATAGGAAAGCTCTTTGAGCTGTGTATATCTAATTTAATACAATAATTTTATTGTATGTTCCTAATTTATTATCAACATTGTGTGTTTTTAATTTATTATCGATATTCTATATTCCGAATTTATAGATGAGTGTTTAATGACAGTGTTCTGTATGTCTACTTGAATGTATGTTGAGCTGTGTGCCTTTGCCATTGAACAGTGTGATACTAATTCACTGACAGTCTTCTGTGCTCCTTATTGATTCTTAGAGCAGTGTTTCAATGTCAGTGCTTTGAATTTCTATTTAAATGTAGCTGTGTGCTTCGTATTTAGATATTGTCAATACTTGTCCCCAGTTTATTACTGAATAATTATATTGGTAATATCCGAATTTGTTTGGGAGTATCCCTAATTTATTAATTACAACTATGTGCTCCTTGAATGTGCGATGTATACCTAATTAAATATTAAGCTGTACAATGTTAATTGGCTGTCTGTAATATTGGAGCAGTGTTTTAGTATTGGTACTCTGTATATTTACGTAAATATATATTTATTATCAAATCTGTGTGCTCAGTGCAGGTGCTGTACATATAATTTTCATTCATTGCCGTTGTCCTAATTTATTGTTAGAGCAATGTTTAAATGCCGATGATCGGTATATCTGCTTAAATATTGAGCTGTGTGCTTGTTATTTACAAGGAATTAGGAAAACAACACTTAATATTTGATTAGTTATTAGGATCACCGACACTAAGCGCTAAATGTCTTCCATAAGTTAGGAATACGTAACACTGAAATGGTATAAGTGAAAAGCACACAGCTCAGTAGTTGAGTAGGTATACGGAGCACCGCTGCACGGACCTAGCACACATAACTAATAACAAATTAAGAATATATGCATCCGACAAAAATATAGAAAGACAATGCTCAATACTCAATTAGGTATGCATAAGAGCGTTACTGAGCACAAGAGCACAAAATTCCGAAAATAAATTAAGAACACATATTACTACAAATGTCGCAATTGTTTATTTATAATTTACTATTAGAACTGTGTGCTCAGTGGAAGTACCGTGTGTACCTAGTTAAATATTAAGATGTGTTTTGGTAACTCATTGCCAGTGCTGTATGCTCATAACTAATTATTAGGCTTTATATTGAGCCCCGGCACTCTGTATACCTCTTTAAATACTGAGCTGTGTTCTCACAATTTATTGTCACCGTTGCGTATTCCTAATTTGTAGTGACAATGCTCTGTATGATTACTTGAATGCATATTGAGCTGTGTGCCCTTTATTTATTGACATTGTCAACAGTGTGACTGTAATTCATAGTCAGTATTGTGTGCTCCTAATTGATTCTTAAAGCAGTTTTCAGTGGGAGTGCTTGGTATATCTACTTAAGTATTAAGCTGTCTGATGCTCATTTATATATTGTCAGTGTTGGGCGTCCCCTATTTGCTAATGAAATCTATATTCAGAGGCTGTAATATCGGATTTTACCGGATATATACCTAATTTAACATTGAGCTGTGCAAAGTTAATTCATTGTCAGTATTGTGTGCTGTTATTTTAATATTAGGTTAGTGGTTTCGTACTGGTACTCTGTGTATTTATTTAAATATATATTTGTTATGAAATTTGTGTTCTCAGTGCAAGTGGCGTATATGCCTAATAAAATATTTATCGGTATAATGTTAATTCATTATCAGTGTCCTATTTTATTGTTAGAGCAGTTTCAACGGCGGTGATCTGTATACCTACTTAAAAATATTGAAATGTGTGTTCTTTATTTCTTATTGGAACTTGTACTCTTGTACTCAGTAACGGTGTTATGTATACCTAATTGAGTATTGAGCACTGCCTTTCTATTTTTTGTCGAAAGTTTATATTAATTTATTTTTAGTTTTGTGTGCTTAGTATATGTGCCGTGTAGTGGTACTGCGTTTACCTACTCAACTATTGAGCTGTGTGCTCCTCACTCGCACAGTTTCAGTATTACCTATTCCGAAATTATTAAACAAATTTAGTGCTTAGTGTCAGTGATATCCTAATACCTAATCGAATACTGAGCATTGTTTTCTTAATTCTATGTAGAGTTTCTTTATTCCTAATTAACTATTAGAATTTTGTGCTCGGTGGAAATACTGTGTGAAATTGATTATTCATATGTTTTTTGCTAACTCATTGCCAGTGATGTATGGTCCTAATTAATTATTAGGTGTATTGAGCAGCGGCATTCTGTCTACCTCTTAAAATATTGAGCTGTGTTGTCCTAATTTATTGTCACTGTTAAGCGTTCCTAAGTTACTACCGGAACTTTATGCAAAGTAACAGAAATGTGGGTACCTAATAGACTATAGATTAGTAAACTGCTAATAGTGTCAGAATTATGTGTTTCTAATTTATTATTAGAGCTGTGTGCCCACTAACGGTACTATGCATATCTAAATACATATGGAATTGTGTGGTCCTAACTTATTATCACAGTTGTGTGTTCCTATATTATTGCTGGAGCTGTGTGTTTATTAATGGTGCATTGTGGAATGTTGTTTTATTCTAATGTGAAGGTTCTGTGTAACTAATTTAATGTTATTATTTAGTATTATCACGTAGCGGTGTCGTGGGTACATAACTAATTATCGAGCTGTAGGTTTCGAAGTTATTATTTCAACAAAAGTGGTGCTCTCAGTCCACTTCAGCAGCTGTGTGACAAACACTCCTAAATCTCTAAATAGTGAGTTACTATTGATAAACATTTACTTCTACGATGAAGTATACATTTACCTTCGTGTTTCTGACATCGTCTACCATGGAATTAAATTTAAATACTTTTCAAGTACAACCTTTCGAAGGCGTACCATCACTGACATAAATTTAGTTCCCTAATTCCGCTTAACAAGAGAAGTTTCTCTAAAAGTCTCCTATTCAGGACGTTACAACTTCGGTAGACTTATTTGCAAAGTACCTACTAAACTATTAAAAGCGTTTTCCTTTTGTAATCCAACCTGAACATTCAACTTGTCTATTAGTTTAGTAATTTTAAACAAGTTGCTCCAGCTGCAAAAAAGCTCATTTTTACAACCAGCGTGCAAATCGAAGACTACCACCTAAAATCATCTGTCACGCTGAATTGAGCGCTGTCCGATGGTTACTAAAGGACATGTGAGTTTTTCTTAACGGGAATTAGCCAAAGCTGCCATTTTCAGGTGGAAAAATACGTAAATACGCAGCTAGGTCAGTTGTTTTCTAGATTGCAAGACACTTAGGACGGGTATGCTAATTCGAAATAGTTCGACTTAATTGTGGGCTTTGATAGTGCTTTCAGCAAAAATTGTAGTTAATTTGCCACACGCCGTTTGATTATTTTACTATATTTTTTAAATTGCCGCTTAATGAAGGGTTCTGTGGCAAGATGGTTAGGTTATGTAAATGATTTTGTTTCCATTTATGACATATTTAAACTTTAGTCGTAGTGCTTTTATCTCACAATTTCTTTTGGCTTTATTTTGTCATATTCAAGCAAAGACTAGGCGGGAAAATGATAGTCGTTTTAGTATTGTGAATTTCATAAATTTTATAAAATTGAGGAAAGTACAAATAAATTTCTTCATTTCTTCTGACCTCGACATTTATATATGTCAGGTCTAATCATCATTGCATTGTGATTAAATTGCTTGTGCCTCCTGTTTACTAAACATTGACCTATATAATTTGCAAAAATCATTATTCTAATTACGTTAACAATTAATCGTAAATAACAGCTGTAAACTGCACAAGCGACATTTATTACTTAATCGTTTAACTTTACATTATTAATTTTTATTGTTTACTAATTATGTAAATTCCGGCTTGGTCTCGATCACAAGCTGCACCTGTGATATTACGTTGTTCAACGTAGCACCGCTAAAAATATTGCAAGATATTGCGTTACCTGATTACAACAAACACATTCATTGCGCGATTGTGACATTGAGGTAATTACACGCACACGCCTTGCGCCTTAAGAACCGACTCTTAAAAAAGTCGTAACAAAAACATAATTAATTTTAATTAATAATTGCAAACCACTATTGATAAAAACCACAAATAATCAGACTAGGTTAATGTCTTAGTTTTATTGATTATAGCACGTTTGTAGGTCAGACCGGGTGAACAGTAACAGCTTTTATTATTAGCTCTCTTCCACCACCTACAACTGGTAAATCATTTCAGGTGTATCCAGAGTGAATTTCTTAGCAACGAGATTCATTCTAATAGGGTGCAATCTCTATAACTTTTAAACCAGAGCAACTACTCTTAATGTGATTCTAGCTTCTGCTCTGCTATTACCGGTTTCAGTGGAAATTCCATTTCGTTAGTTGAATCCTCGTGGTAAATAATTCAATTGCATGATTTGATATTTATTTCTAAACCCACAAAGCTTAATTGTGATATAACACTATTTGAACCTAATCTATGTTTCAATACCTATACGAATCCGGGAATATATTATAGGCACATGAATTACAAATTTATTATGATACACTAAATTAAATCACAGATTTACATTAAACAGAGACTGTTTAGTGCTAATATTAGATGTTATTGTTGATTAAGCCAGATCTAGGATATGGTTTTTCAAGTATCTCTTAAAAATCACTTACCTAGGAAGTTGGTGGTTCTTTCCAAATTAAATAATTAGTGCCCACTGAAACACTTCGATTAATTTTAAAAATTTTAATGTACCTTTTCACTTTCAATACTACTTTTAAATTATCTTTATTGGTACCCTCTGGAACTCCTAATCCGTATTGAAATTTAAATCTGGTGAAATTTGATCTAAAATGAATTGAATAAGAGAAGGCTGAACGTGTTAAAACCAATTTGCTACATTTAGATTAACTCTACTACAAGCATATTATCATGTTATAATACAAACTTGTTGAACGTTGTTAAAATCATATTTGTAAGATTAGCGCTTTATAACACAAATGTTATCTTTAATTCGGATTTGCAAATCAACTTAATTGGATGGATTAGCTTACATTAAATAGATTCCGAAATCAATTGTACGTAGAATCGAAATATTTAAAGTAACCGCACATTTACAAATATTAAATATGACCGAATTTGCATTGAATTTAACTTTTATTAGATCCACCAGATATAAATTTCAATATAATAGTTTGATAAAATGAGAATACCTTATGGATTCTTATTCGTTTAATCCATCTCTTAACATACCCATTCTATGTAATTTAGATCTGCGAGATAAAAAGTTAACTTAGTTGCTTTAAATTTCAAATACTTTTTCCATTTATTTTGTATTTCTTATTGGATTTTTGAGCCTAAACGGCTGCTGTTTAATTCAATCGCACCAGATATTAAAAATCAAAATTTAACTTAGTGGCACTAAAGTATGAATTCTAATTTGTTTACACCGTTTTCTAGCTAATTTAATACAATTTGAATCTTCAATACTAGAACTAAATTGAATGGCAACCAAATGAAGAGCCAAATTTTTAACTCTTCCCATATCAAATCTCAAATATATCAACTATTAGATTCAAGAGTCAAAAATCAACACCACTGAATATTTTATTTATTCAATTAAGTTCTTAGATATTAACATCCAAAATCGAGCGCGCTGCTTGTATTTGTAATAATTAAGTTGATTTCTTAGTTGTTTCATTCAATTGCACTAGATAATAAAAAAATAATTTTACTTAGTGGCACTAAAGTATGAATCCTAATTTGTTTAATCCGTTTTCTAGTTAACCCAATACGTACAATATGAATCTTCAATACAAGGACTAAATCGAATGGCGACCATATCAAACCCCAAGCCTTTAACCCTTCCCATATCAAATCTCAAATATATCAAGGTGTTGGATTCAAGATTCGAAAATCAGCACCACTGAATATAGTTGATTTTATTTATTTAATCATGTGTTTAGATTTTAAAATCCAAAATGGACCGCCCTGATTGTATTTGTAATAAGTAAGTTGATTTCGCAGTTGTTTAATTCGATCGAGCCAGATAAAAAAAAAATTACTTCGTGACACTAAAGTATGAATCCTAATTTGTTCAATCCGTTTTCTACCTAACCCAATACGTATAATATGAATCTTCAATACGAGGACTAAATCGAATGGTAACCAAATTAAGTCTTTCTCTATTCCCATATCAAATCTCAAATATATCAAGGTGTTTGATTCAAGATTCAAAAATCAACACCACTGAATATAGTTGATTTTATTTATTCCTAGCAATTCTTGGATTTTAAAATACAAAATCAACCGCGCTAATTGTATTTGTAATAATTAAACTGATTTCTCAGCTGTTTAATTCTGTTACATCAGATAATAAAAATCAAAACTTAACTAAGTGGCACTAAAGTATTAATCCTAGATTGTGTAATCCGTGTTCTAACGAACCCCATACATACAATATGAATCTTCAATACAGGGACTAAATTGAATAGCAACCAAATGAAGAGCCGAGTCTTTAACTCTTCCCATATCAAATCTCAAATATATCAAGCTGTTGGATTCAAAATGTCAAAATCAACGCCAGTGATTATAGTTGATTTTATTTATTGCTAGCAATTCTTGGATTATAAAATCCAACATCGACTGCGCTGGTTGTATTTGTAAAAATTAAGTTGATTAATTCAATCGCACCAGATAATAAAAAGCATGTTACTTAGTAGCACTAAAGTATTAATCCTAGATTGTGTAATCCGTGTTCTAACGAACCCCATACATACAATATGAATCTTCAATACAGGGACTAAATTGAATAGCAACCAAATGAAGAGCCGAGTCTTTAACTCTTCCCATATCAAATCTCAAATATATCAAGCTGTTGGATTCAAAATGTCAAAATCAACGCCAG
This sequence comes from Limonius californicus, assembly GCA_014611495.1. NCBI lineage: Eukaryota > Metazoa > Arthropoda > Insecta > Coleoptera > Elateridae > Limonius > Limonius californicus. The sequence continues at coordinate 1,368 of JABXWE010026943.1, read as the reverse complement.
TGATTATAGTTGATTTTATTTATTGCTAGCAATTCTTGGATTATAAAATCCAACATCGACTGCGCTGGTTGTATTTGTAAAAATTAAGTTGATTAATTCAATCGCACCAGATAATAAAAAGCATGTTACTTAGTAGCACTAAAGTATTAATCCTAGATTGTGTAATCCGTGTTCTAACGAACCCCATACATACAATATGAATCTTCAATACAGGGACTAAATTGAATAGCAACCAAATGAAGAGCCGAGTCTTTAACTCTTCCCATATCAAATCTCAAATATATCAAGCTGTTGGATTCAAAATGTCAAAATCAACGCCAGTGATTATAGTTGATTTTATTTATTGCTAGCAATTCTTGGATTATAAAATCCAACATCGACTGCGCTGGTTGTATTTGTAAAAATTAAGTTGATTAATTCAATCGCACCAGATAATAAAAAGCATGTTACTTAGTAGCACTAAAGTATGAATCCTAGATTGTGTAATGCGTTTTCTAGCTAACCCAATACGTACAATAGGAATGTTCAATACAATGGGTAAATTGAATGGCAACCAAATGAAAAGCCAAGTCTTTAACTATTCCCATATCAAATCACAAATATATCAAGCTGTTGGATTTAAGATTCAAAAATCAACACCACTGAATATAGTTGCTTTTACTTATTCAATCAAAGCCTTGGATTCTAATATCCAAAATCAACCGCGCTGATTATATTTGTAATAATTAAGCTGATTTTTCAGCTGTTTAATTCAATCGCACCAGATAATAAAAATAAAAACTTAACTTAGGGGCTCTAAAGTATGAATCCTAATTTGTTTAATACGTTTCCCAGCTAACCCAATACATACATTATGAATCTTCAATATAGGGACTAAATTGAATGGCAACCAAATGAAGAGCCAAATCTTTAACTATTCCTATGTCAAATCTCAAATATATCAAGGTGTTGGATTCAAGATTCAAAAATCAACACCACTGAATATAGTTGATATTATTTATGTAATCAAGTTCTTGGATTCTAAAATTAAAAATCAACAGCTCTAATTGTATTTGTAATAATTAAGCTAATTTCTCAGTTGTTTAATTCAATGGCACAAAATAATTAAAATCAAAATTTAACTTAGTGGCACTAAAGTATGAATCCTAATTTGTTGAACCTGTTTTTAGCTAACCAATTCGTACAATATGAATCTTCAATACAAGATCTAAATTTAATGGCAATCAAATGAAGAGTCAAGTCTTTAACTATTCTCATATCAAATCTCAAATATATTAACTATTGGATTCAAGATTCAAAAATCAACACCACTGAATATAGTTAATTTTATTTATACAATGAATTTCTTAGATTCTAAAATCCAAAATC
>JABXWE010026941.1:0-11971 GCA_014611495.1 Limonius californicus | reverse complement strand
CACAACTGCGACAACGAATAGTTTAGGAGTGCCGAGCTATTTTGCGACAAACCTTCCAAAATGGTCTGGAGATCTTGCCGGCTATTCTATTGGTCCTCTTCTACCAATCCGTTGTCCTGGATAATTTTAATTATGTTAATTGCTTTGGAACCCTTTTTCTATTTTTTTCGAAACAAGTCAGGGAAAAAAGGTTGTTACTTCTGAATAGCATTTTCTAAGAGCTTTTCAGTGAGGTATCACAAAGTGGATGTTATGAAATGAAATGCTTCTTTTTAGGGTACCTAGAGCTTAAGGGTTGAATGGGTAAGGTTACCTTGTTAGCCATTATGATTCCCCCTCCGTGTTGTAGAAACGTTTTCTAGAAAAAGTTCAATACCTATTTTACTTGCAGAGGTATTACACATTGTACGTTTCTAAATTGACACCCTGTATACCCTGTAAACACAATTTCGTACCAGGCTGCTTGACGTGCTCTTATACCTAAAAATGTTTTTTTTACTAAAGTTAGATCTTGGGAAATGAGAATATGTTTCTTATGAAAACTTTGGTGTGAGTTGAATGAAACTTTGAAATATACATCCATACTTATTCTGTTATTCTTATTTTAGTTTGAATAAGTTATTCAATAATTTATCTGATTAATATAGAGAGTTAGGTTTCATCTCTGTATACTCGTACAGTACAATTTATAAGCCGACACATATAATGCTTTGTTTTAATGTTCTTCTATTGAGGAAATACACATATGAAAAACTGCTTACTTAAAAATTCAATTCATCTGTCTTCAAAAGAATTCACTTATTATTAAAATGAAAGCTGCGATAAGTTGATGCCATTAAGATTCTTTCAGAACTCGACCGGACAACTACCAACGTACTTGTATTGGATGTATTATTCATGTTTGTGGATACATTAAAGCTTTATGGAATTCACCCGAGCAATAATCAACGTATGTAGGTGTTTGACGTGGTGCCTATATTTGTGGATTAATTTCACTTTCACGGTTTATGGTTCACATTAAGCTGTAGGTTAGCGCTACCCTGTTTATTATTATTATTATTGTTTGTTTGGGCTTTGGCCTTGGCATGCCTTTCGTCACTGCGACCCTTAGTGGTTCTATTGTAACTTAGAAGCCCTTTCCCTTGTTAGAGAAATTAAAGGCTATTGAAAAACCTGAGAATGTCTCTGAGATTCAGGTCCGTTATTTCGGTAGGTGTGCTTGTCTCCTTTCCGAGAATGTTGTATCTACGTCGACCGGCAGCATCGCATCTACATAGGATGTGTTCGGCCGTTTCTGCTGCTTCATTACATAGGCGGCATATTTGGTCCTCAGCCTTACCAATCTTGAATAGATGGTATTTTAGAGGAGTGTAGCCTGTGAAAAGACCAGTGATGATCTGCAGCTCCTTTTTGCTGAGAGACAATGCGTTCCTTGTTTTGTTTTGCGAAATAGTTATACAGGACAACTGTTTTGCCTGACGTTGTCCTGGTGTCTTTTCCCAGTACGAGGATTTCATTTGTTCCTCCCATAGGCTGACCTCGTGCGTAATGTGGCTTTTCTGTATTCCACAATAAGGTTCAGGTCCAGTGTATGCCGTTGTTGCACCTCCTTTTGCCAGTTCATCGGCTTTTTTCATTGCCTAGTATACCCTCGTGCCCTGGAACCCACCATAGAGTTACGTGGTTTTTGATGGCCAGTTGCTTGAGGTTGCCCAGGCATTCCCAAACAAGCTTGGATTCACAGCTATAGGCTTTCAGAGCCTTTATTTCCGTTTGGCTGTCTGTTAGAATGTCAATTGTTGCACCTTTATGACCTTTCTTGAGGTTTATTCTAGTACAGAGGTTTATGGCATAAACCTCAGCTTAGAAGATGGTAGTTCTGGTTCCAAGGGCTTTAAAATGCGGCAGCCAGGGCCGTATACGCCCGCACCAGTACCTCCTTCCCACATCCTTGACCCATCCGTGTACCATTGGAGCGATCCTCTTTTAAATGGAGGCACTCCTGTTGACCATATTTCCCGGTCCGGAATATTCACTTTGAAGGGTTGGTCAAAATTGTATGTTATTTGTATAACGTATGATATGGTGTACGCCGTTCGCTCTAAATGGGCGAGGTTTAGAATTTCTAAGTAGCCTGTTAGGTCCCCTCATTTAAAATGGTTTATCCTTCCGAGCGTCAGCGCATGTAGCATCGCCTCCTTTTGCACCTGTAGGTGTAGGAGCGTTATCCCTGACATGGATTCCATTGTTGCAGTTGAACAGGTGCTCATGGCTCCCGTGATACTCAGACAGGCGGGACGTTGTATCTTCTCTAGTTGTGACTGAGTAGTAACTTGTGTTGTTTTTGGCCACCACACAAGCGATGCATAGGTGACCATGGGTCTTATAACCTGCAGATCAGCTGTGGCTTTAGACCCCAGTTTCTTCCAAGAAGCCTGCACCACGCTGTTACCTTTAGCACACATCATGAAGCACTAATCAACATGTTAAAGATAAAAAAGGGCACTGATGAGTGCTGTGTTTCACACTCTTTCAACCAGAAGTTCCAGTGCTTCGAAAGTCCTATTTTAATTGCCAATTTCCTACTACTGCCCATACCTCTTCATCCCATCCTTCCATCAGTCCATCCTTTATGACCATATCAGCGCTTTTCTTTCTAGGAGTTCTATTACTATTTCATTTATTTATACTCCTTATAATTCCTTAATTAGTAATTGCATTGCCGTAGTGTTACTTCATACCAACCAATTTCTCTTGCTAGAAACCCATATTTTCCAGCCATAGATAAGAGTGCTCTTTTAATATGGTATTATATGGAACTATGTATTCGGTTATCTTATGATATATGTGATAACAGATATTATATGTTATTTTTCAATTAGATCTTTGAACCAGGAATGTGTTTATATTCAGGTTTCAGACAGTCTAAAATATTTAAGGTTTTATTGTTAATTCTAACTGTACTTTGCTATTGGCCAGAAGTATTGTCACGAAGTGGGGTTTCGAAAATTGCTAATTATTTGACTGGTTGTCTCAAATACTTTTTAATTTGGTGTCTTTCTACTAATAAACATCATAGATTCCATTTTTCATTTACTTTTGTAACTGCTATTATTTATTTATAACCTATATTACTTTCTGAATTTGATGATTTCTATGGAGTTGATATTTATATCATCTAATCTCTAGTACAAATTTGGGTATGAGATGGTTTTTCTAAGTCCAGAGATATTTCCTTGTCTTCTGGTTTAACCAAGATCTACTGTTGAGGAACATCTTTCTATGGTGAAACCGTATTATCCACTCCCTATATCTTCCCGTTGGAGATAAAATGCTAATTTAACTGCTATTATTGCAAACTATTTTTATACCTGTTTTGTGCTTCGTATGTTTCTTATTTTTGATAATGAATAAGGTATTATCCTTATCTATGTTAATGTTTCATTTTGTTCCATCCTCTTGTCTTTGTCAAAATGCAGCGTTCGATGAAGGATGTTAGACCACATCCATAGATGATGGCCGCTCCCGGTGACATACGAGAGCAGGAACCTACAGCTTACCGTGAACTTAGAACCATGAGAGAGAACAGCTACGTTGTTTAAAGTAAAGCCTTAGCCTGCTTATCCTAAAATATCTGCACACATGGTACACAACCATTACCTAAACTGCGTTGGTAGTTTTTCTAGTGCCTTTTAATGGAGTGAACCGATTTTTGAAAAATCTGATAAACAGATTCAGAGCAAGATTCATTTAACTCGTCATTAGTAGACGCCATTTTACTTCTTTATTATTGTGTAGGATAAGAAGTAACCTGCAAAGTTTGTTTTCGTACTTGTCTTCTTTATTACTAATACTCTACCAACTACTTTATAGTGTTGGCATATTCTTGTTCTTGAAACAATATTAGAATGTAGATAAAAAAATAAGAATATATTTTAGAAAGTTTATTTAAATTATATTTAATTGAGTTTGAAATGCAGTTATTGTTTTAGGGAACAATTATGATTGGACCAGTATAACTTTAGAAAGCTTTGATATTTTTTCCTTTGAATTACTTCTAGATTTTCTGAAGAATAAAGCGGAGCGTTATGAATAAATACTAAATTCAGTCTGCCAAACTTGGGTAAACCCCATAGAAACTTCTATGTTCGTCGCTGGGGTCTAAATGATTTTGAATAAGATGAGCATACGCGATGTATATTTAACTAGTTTGGAAGTGGTTACGCTTCTCGGCACCTTCTGCATCCCGTTTTCATTGTACCCTGTCGTGCTATTGATTTTCCAACATCTGTGTATCATCAATAGCTTTATGAATGCCGTCTTTCCATTTCATTTCAGACCTTCCCTTCTTATTTATGTATTGTATAGGACGGTGGTGAATGTCCACGTCGTTCGTGTATCTAGCGGTTGTGGTTTTGGAAAGGGAGCTGTATATTATTCCTTTCAGAAAATGTTTTGTTGATTTTATATGTTATCAGCAACAATTCGAGCTGGCCGTTTTCTTTACTTCCAAATTGTAAATAAGGAGTGCATAATTTAAGATGGTTATGGACTAACAACGTTGTCCTTTTTGCTGATTTTACTGGTTTAACATGAACATAACCTCAAATTGAAAGGAATCTTCTGTATTCAATAAAACTAGTAATTTAAACGTGGGATTTAACATCTTTGTTTTTTTCTCAAGAAATTTTCTCTTTTTCCTTTTAACAGGATGTACAGACTATTTTTGTTATCATACCTATATAATTCTTTCTGCGTGTTCATTGAAATATGTAATAGTAATTTTGATAACAATATTTAAAAATGAATTTCTGTAATTTCCTCACGTATATATAATGTTGTGGACTAGAGGTTAGCGCGTTAGACTTCTTCGCTGAAGGTCCTGGGTTCTATTCCTAGTACTGAAACATCGGAATTTTAACGGCCGTTCTCCCTCGCAAGGCTATGGCAAACCAGCAAGGTATTTTGCCTAGTAAATTTTCTCTGGAATAGAAGTGTTTACACTTCCCGTGGTTCGGAGCCCATGTTAAGCTGTAGGTCCTCTATGTCTGTGGCACTCTAAACGCGCAATACAAGCATATGAGAGAAGATCGCTACGTCTCGTAAGAGATAAAGCACTGTAAGAAGAAGATAATAAGATAAAAAATGACTCTGCTTTTATGAACTGGGTAGATAATACATGTTCCTTGTCAGCAAAATAATAAACACTAACTGTATCCGTGGGTTACGCCACACTCTTTTTTGGTAGGTTCTTTAAAAAATAATAAATAAGATATCAGAAGATATTACGTAAAAAAAGAATATTTCATTGTCTTGATAAAATGTTTTTTAGGAACTGTATATATATATTCAATATATTATTCTCCACTGTTTTAAAGAAGTAATTTTTTTCTGTCTCCATATTTTTCTACTTTAATCAAACTCCTTATACTTATTACTACTTATATTTTTACATTCTTGAATAATTTGTCTGGTGCTATTAAAACACTCACTTTAGCATAATTTTCCTGAATAGCATGCGAAGAATAACATTAACCATATTATTACATGGTGGAACGTATATTTTAACTAATGAAACACCGACGAGATTATTTTAACCACAATAGTTTGATTGCGAATTAACAATTTTTACTTTTTGTAAGTAGAAAGTATAGGTTAATTCAATGTTGAAGATGGTTGTACATAGATTGCGAAAAATAGTATTTTTTTCTGATCTTCTACTTCTTAGGGGTTTCATATCAATGTTAATTTAAGTTTCCTAAATAGGTTATTAAAAATGAGAATAATTATATATGTGTTTGTGTATATATATGTATATATATAATATATATTGCTATGTAATAAAAGTCATGTTAAAAAAACAAATTACGCCGACTAGCTCAAACATAAAACTGTTATCTTTGGGAATTAGAAAAAAAGTCTCTAGTTTCTACACGTGGCTTCGTCTCGTTTAAAAAGTTGAAAAACGTTAAAAAAAATAACTCGTGCAAATTCTTTCAACCCGCACTTTGCTTTAATGTCACCGTAGCTAGTTTATCTTTTATGAGCACCAACCTTTACACTGTAGTTAGGCACGCTAAAATGCCCCTGGACAGCTACTCATCTGGTACAGAGACTGCACTCATCTCCCCCTGGTTGGTACAGCTCTCCGTGGCCTGCCGGCTCTTCCCATCCCATTGTACTTTACCATTTCTTATTCGCGACGGTTAACACCACACTTCGTTTTATGATGCTTTATTCTCTTTTTAAGTATTACACTTTTTATGACATTCCAAACAAAAAAAAAACAAAAGTAATCTCTAATTCAAAATTTGGTAATTGTTTACTGGCGGGGAAAGATATTATTTGACACGGAAAACACGTCTTGTCCCGACGGCGAGTCAAAGGTGAATGAATGAATTATTTAATCGAATTAGAAGCTTACTTTTACTTGACAACCAATGACATTACAAAGATTATGACAGATAGGAAAACTGTCAAGCTGTCAAATCCCATTTTTAAACATATTGTTAATTTACACAAGAAATCTTTCAACTTTAACTTTTAGATGACACTTTTGCCCAATTACCATTTAAGGCCCCCCATTACAATATCACAGCAATATGGGTGTCCTTGCTTTAGCCGGTAAAAATAGTGTTTAAACATTGCTTTAACACAATTTTTTATATTTGTTTATTTTTCTGACGGCTATCTCTATATTTTCGTCTTCTAATCAGACACTGTATTGCCATCTCCTTGCATTGCTTCAATTACTTGTCTTTTTCTGGTAGAACATTAAAATTTTCATTTTTTAGATATTGTAAACGTATTTTAAAAATACCAGTAAGCGTGTTTTCTACATAACTATCCCGAATAGGGTGCGAAGAATAACATTTACACAAATGTTTAATAGTAATGCATGGGAAAAATACATACAAATGTTATGTCTTAAGATCACGAATAGAGCATTTTAAGACATGCAGGTGGTTTAAATGATTGTTCCAAATGGAGTGCGAAAAATAATTTTCAGTTGTTTAACTTCCTAGTAGATTGATAGCTATTTTGGTACAATTTACCTGAACAGGATATTAAACATGGCAATGACTATGGAAGTGTCTGTTCTTTCTTTTTCTTTGAGTGGTTTGCCTTTTACGAGACATAACGATCCTGTCTCCTATGTTGATGTTGCGCGTTGTAAAGTACCACAGACATAAAGGACCTACAGATTTACGTGAACTCCGAAAGACCGGAAGTATAAAAACTGCCACTGCAGAGACGATTTTCGAGGGAAAACTGCCGTTAATCCAGTGTTCCGGTACAGGGAATCAAACCGCAGACTTTCAGTGTAAAAGTAGGGGGTAAAGATACTGCGTAAACACTATTATATCGTAATTTTTTATATTTGTTTATTTATCTAACTGCTGCTTTCCATATTTGCTTGTTTTAATCGAACACTATATATTGCAATCTGTTTGCTTTGCTTTGATTATTTGTCTATTTCTGGTAGATCATCAAAATTCTAATGTTTCAGTAATCTTAAAAATGCCGATAAATGTTGTTTCTATATAATTATCCCAAATAGGGTGCGAAGAATAACATTTACACAAATTTTTAAAAGTAATATGGTGGAACAATCCATACAAATGTTTTGTTTTAAGATCGTGAATAGAGCCTTTTAAGACAAGCCGGTTTAAATATGATTGTTCCGAATACAGTGCGAAAAATAAATTTCAGTTTTTTATTTTGTAGGAGATTGATAGCTATTTTAATATAATTTTCCTGAACAGGATATGACAATGATTATGGTAGTGTCTATTCTTTCTTCTTCTTTGAGTGCTTTGTCTCTTACGAGACGTAGTGATAGTCTTTTCTATGTAGCGCGTTTTGAAGTACCACAAACGTAGGGGACCTACAGCTTTACGTTTGCTCCGAACCACGGGTAGTATGACAACTGCCACTGTAGAGAAGATTTGCGAGAGAGAACTGCAGTTAAAAATCCGGTGTTTCGGTACTGAGAATTAAACCCCAGACTTTCAGCGTAAAGGTAGGGTATAAAAATACTGCTGTCTCAATATTTGCTTGATTTAACCACACAATCTGCATTACCATTTTTGGCGTTGATTTCATATTTGTCTTTTTTGGCACAACCGCACTTTCGCTTTGAAGGTAATGAATTTGAGTTTTAAAGAATGAAGAAACGGAAAGCCAACGTAGCTTCATTTACCACATGGGAGCGGGCCGCTATAGGGGTCAGTCGGATTCCGCATCGGAACCTTCAGCCTGCCTTCTGCCACTAACGAGAATGTAAGGATGGGAAGGACATGGAAATTCGTGGATAATAATATCCCGGAATTTACCTAAATTACTCAGGAAAACCACGAAAAATCTGAATTAGGACAGACGGCTCGGGGGTTCGAACCCTAGAGCTTCCGAATGGTAGGTAAATGCTCTACGACCGGGCCACCTAGAGAATGAGATGCATATGAGGCTTGTTTCGGCATAATTTTGTAGAATAGGGTGCGAAGAATAACATCTTCTAAATAGAATTCGAGAAATTGTTTTAACGCTATGTTTTACTTTTTACAGTGTTGTAAAGTGAGTGTAAATACATACTTGCGGTAGTGATTTTAACGTAATTGTTCTGAACAGGATGTTAAGAAGACTGATACTAATGTAACATCTTTAGAAGATATAATCCTGTGTAAACATTATTTTAGCATAGTCTTCTTGGATGGACTACTACAAATTTTACAACCTCAACAGATGTATAATGCTTGAAGTCCACTTAATTCTATCTGCTTCGGATCTTTACTAATATTTCTTATTGTTTAGTTTTTATATCAAGGTCCACCAATGTACTGGCATCATCTAACTAAGTAAATAGCAGTTCAGTAGGTGATTAAGACGGATGCTATCTAATATACTTGGTGTCAATTTAAAAACGTACAATGTGTTATATCCCTGGAAATAAAATAGGTATTTGTTACGGGCCAATCGAGTTTTTTCGACGACTCGCAACAAAACGGGCCTACAGCTTAGCTCAGAGGAGTAGGGGGAGTTCGTGAAAATCGCTTATGAGGGAAAATCTTTAGTTGTGTACAGGGCGAGTCGAAATAAGTGGGCACCACCTTCCAGATCCAGCTGATTGTGTAGGTCCTCGTGGAAGGCCGAGAAGCCAACAGCTTACGGGAGAGGAACCTACCTTTAATTGTGCCTTCACCTGTATATATTTGAAGCATGCAAAATTTTTACATAAACACATATAGAGTACACATAAATAAAAGAGGCAGTAAACTTTAAAACACATATAATAAAATATTTGACCAAAATACAACGAAATGGCAAGTTATAACATAAATAGTTTAAAAATTACAATTACCATGAAAATCCTTGAACGTTCGTAGGAAACGACGCCTTTGACTCACAATATTTATACTGCGATATATCTGTGTGGTCAATGGCGTAGTTTACAGGAAAAAGAAAATACTATTTTAATATTTTTACAAACAATAAACGAATAGCGAGCAGGAGCAATTAGAAACTTTAATTGTCCAAAACCATGGCGAACATTTTGCTATCACTTGTATATATATCCGACACTAATAGGTCGAGGTACTTTTGCACTACAGCAAGACAACGGTACTGTAGATCGTAGAATAGCAACGCGCCGCAAGGGAAAAGGAAACGCTCTCCAGGGTTCAACCATCACTTTCGAAAGTCTGACTTCCACTCAAAAAAACTGAAAAGCCGGTACTGCAACACATTACGTAAATACAGTTGCCGATTGATGGAGATTTCGGACAATTGGAGCCCACAAAGGTCTAAACTGGACTAACTCAAAATGCAATGGGACCTGCATTTCTCCCCTCAAAATTGCACCACGTTACAAAATATTGCGCAAGAAGTTCCAGAAGGAATTCCTAACACGTGCAACGCCGAGATCAACACTTCCGAGAATCTGATCGGCAGAAAATCGGCCCACAAAGAAACTTTCAAGGTTTAAGGGAACCGGCGTTCCATAACTCAATTCTAGAAAGACAAAACAAAATAGCGAAAATAGTAACCCAAAATAAGAATTCAATTAAAATAACGTTAACTAAATTTTCAAGTCAAAACAAAATAGCGAAAACAGCAATCCAAAATAAGAATTCAATTAAAACAGCGATATTCATTCCTACGAAGCGGCAAACAAATTACGGAACGAATTCAAGTGTAGCGGCAAATTTTAAAATCACATAACATGATTTCGATTATCAAACAAATTGCACAAAGTAATGGATACAACACAAAACTGATTGAAACAGTTTAAAAAAAGAAAGGTTGTGTTATCAATTCTAAAAATATATCCAAGAGAATACTCTGAAAATGTTAAATATATTTCAATTCCATATTTCGGTGATTTATAGGAGAAAATCGTTAAAATTATAATCAAAGCAAGTACATTTAAAGTAATTTATAAATCAACAGAAACACTTTCAACTTCTTATTCAGCGCCAAAGATAGAACAAACGATTTGGTAAAAAATCAGGTATTTACAAATTAAACTGTTCACATTGTAATTATGTATACATAGGCCAAACAATTAGAAATTTTCACACTTCTGTGTTGATAACCGTAAAGTAGATACACTCGGGGTCTTTCAAATTCACAAACACACTTTTGGGGAATGAGCAAATTGAGCTCATAAATTCCCCGCTATTACATGTTTTGGAATAGCAGACCAGAGCCAAGTTCGAAATCTAAATCCAGTGTGCTGTTACCTTATCTACAAATGTTTACAATGTTAAATGCTTTTGAAAATGACATGTAAAATGTCGCAATGCGTATGAAGCACAAAAAGCAAATAAATCCTGTTGAAATTGAGTCTATTACTATTATTAAAATATAAATATGAATTTTAACGAAGTAAGAAACAATTAACAAATAATCTTATTTACTAACGCTAAGTGGGATTTGCTTTGGTCTCAGGAATATGTCGTAGCGTTTTGTACATAGCTTTTAGAGACTCTTTATATATTCGAATCTGGGCATAGTTCATTTGTCAGTGAAATAAGCATGGTGAATTTTCTTTCTGTTAATTCTGTTCATAAAATCAATAATTTACAATTTTTATTCATAACTGCGCTTGTTTACCCAATACTTTCGAGTACATATTGTCGTCGCGACTATAACTGATACACCGATCTTATCAAGCAAATACGATATTTTAGCAGACAGAACTACCTATCAGATTAGCGTATTACTATGCTAGTATTTCGTGTCGAGAACTGCTCTATTTTGGATTCGTGACTAATCAAAAATAAATTGCATCATTATGTGTATTTGCTAAGCTATAACCCACACACACACACACCAAGTATTTATTTTTTGTTTTGGCAGCAATCGAATCTTAATCCAATATCAATATGTACCTACAAGTGCAGGGTGTTTTTATATGGCTGCTTCTAGACTTATTGTAGTGTACTAGCCATTATCGCCAAAAATCTTGTTTGAATTTGATAGAACGCGCTTATACAATGGGTTGCGTATTTGTGATGGGACTATTAAGAATTATTTAGATAAACATGTATGTCTTTCTAATTATAGTAATCAGAAAGTTAATAGTGGTAAATGGTAGGTGCCAAACAAATTTTAAGATAAGATATTTTTGAAATAAAATAACGAAAAACGAGATATATTGGCATGTGCACGATAGGCTCCTATACGAGGACGGCGTTTTAAGTTTTTATAAACGACCACTAGGTGGCGTAATTGGGATGTGTCATTACTATTTTCGTAAAATTTGACATTTGTTATGGTAAAAACAGTGGCAGCCTAGAAACTGATCGAGTAGTTTGTTTACAGTGAGCGTTTAAAAAGCGATTTTGTGAAAAATGGAAATTTCACGTGAAGGTTTTCGTTGGATGATTTTTTACGATTTTAGTAAGGCCTAACTCAACAACAATGCATAGAATCGCTTCATTCAACTGGTAATGAAGCACCATCAGAAAAG
>JABXWE010026940.1:0-18880 GCA_014611495.1 Limonius californicus | reverse complement strand
AATTTTTGGGGGGAAAGTGCAGATTCCCGTTGCGTTTTTTAGGCAGTGGGCAACAAGCTTGGGTCTGAGGCGAACGTTCATGTAGAGCGGGTTTTCTTTCGCGGCACCTGTTATATCAAGTATCGTACCGAATATTGCTTTAGGCAATTAGTATCATTTCGACAAAGTCAAGTCGGATTTATATCAGTTTTAATAGTATGGCCTGATTATAGGACAATCAATTGTGATTGTTTCTTTTCTCGATTTATTCGGATAAAAAGCGTTGGAACCCGTGAAAAGGTGATTGCTGGGAATAATCTGCTTCCCCAGGAGCGTATCTACCCACGTTGCGTCCCCCCCTGTTTCCTGAGGCTTTCTACATTCTTCCCGGACCGGAAAAATACCCCTTTCTCGATTGTACCTGCATTTGGAAATCAACCCTCCCGGAATAGTGCCTGCCTCCTTCGAAATTCGAGGTAAAGTACCAGTTTTTTGTGCAGTGTAAAGAAACCTTTCTTTCTCGCGCAAACTTGCAAAATTCCACGTTATTGAACTTGTTTTATGCAACCTAAAAGCGATCTGCAATCGCCATTTGTTTATTGTTAATTGTAAAAGATAGTAATACTGTATTTTTCCTGTAAACTCTACGCCATTGGCCACACAGATTCATTGAAATATCCTGAATACTGTGCGTCAAAGGCGATGAGTTTTGTTTTCTTGGACGTTCAAACATTATTTGTAAACTCTGTATCGCTATATCAATAATTCCATTATATGTGTTTTAAAATTTACTGTGTCTTTTATTTTTGTGTAATCTGTATTTGTTTGTGCAAACATCGTGCAAGCTCCAAATATATAGGAGGAGGCACAATAAAGGTAGGTTCCATTCCCGTAAGCCGTTGGCTTCTCCGCCTTCCACGAGGACCTACAAACAGCTGGATTTGGAAGGTGGCGCCCACTTATTTTGACTTACCCTGTACACAACTAAAGATTTTCTTTCATAATCGATTTTCACGAACTCCCCCTACTCCTCTGAGCTAAGCTGTAGGCCGTTTTCCATCCACCGGGTTAAGGGTCGTCGAAAAAGCTCGATTGGCCCGTAACAATTCATCTAACTCTTTATCCACCTTTTTCGGCCATATGTTCATAGGAACTTCTTTGGCCTACTGGGCCTCCTAACATCGTATAGATTTGGCTGTACGTTTTAAGAACACCAGCACGTATATTTAGTAAGTAAGTAACTTATGTACACTAATGCGTTTGATAATGCCTTATATACAGTCCCTTAAAAGCTATCGGACTGTCTTTTTAGAAGAATAGCGAGTGTGTAGAAAGCTTTATACAGCGGGTGTCAACTAAAACAGTCCGCCCTGAATAACTTTGTAAATGATCAAATTTGAATAAACCAAGTTAACAGTCGTTTGAAAGAGGATATCTTTTACCATGTACCCTACCTCATCCTCGTACTCCCATCAGCCCCACCCCACAAATTTTAAATCGCCAGGGGCGTCGAGTGATAGTTGATTTGAAAGGTTCGTCGCACTATCTGAACATTTTCAGCAATTCTCCCGATTCGTTTTTTGTGCAGTTTCGGATGCGTATGGATTATTGTTGTTTTGATTGAGCGAGCTCTGGGACGTGGTTTTCCAAGCATCTCTATGCAGTAGGGTCATATTTGGTCCGTTATACACCCTAACTATGAATTTACCTATTTGAGAAATTTCCAAACACAGTAGGGATTTTAACGGGTCACAGTGGCACGGGACCTACGGCTTTGCTTCTTATTCGACAGAAGGTATATTATCAGATCTTTCCCCACTAGAAAAATCTCACCGATTTCGGCCAGAATAGAACATGCGTCCCTTAGATCTTTAGCGTTGGTTGCACTAAATAAATGTACACTGTGCATGTAATAAAAGATTTAATAAATACCGAAATATGAACAACTTGAATATGATCACCTTTTCGTAGTAGTGGCGGCGTAAGAGTGCTGGTCCTGGCATTGTTGGGATGCGCTTCTAAACCCCTCCTGAATTCCCAGCAGACGTGACATCATCTTGGAGAAAGCTGATTCCATTGTTCGTACCGCTGAGAAAATCTGGTTGCTATAGTAACGCATTCAGTGGGTCCGAGGAATTCACGGGCAGGGTGAAATTCTTGGTACCTACCGCTACAGATCTATAGGAAAGTATGCTAACTACTAGGCTACCAAGACCGAATAAAAAATTCAGAAGGTGTTCAGATTATTTTTTTATTTAATGTGGCCACCATCAACTTGCATACAATAGTACAATCGATTGTCAGAAACATTTTCGTATATCATAAAATTTATGGCCACTTAAAATATTAATAATAACAATTACCAAAGTATTTTACCATTGATTTGCGAATATATTGAAAATTACCAGGAGTATTGTTAAACAGTTGAAAACCATGCACGATGCAATTTCACAGAACTTATACATTTTTAGTTGGGGTTTGGTAAACAATATTTTTATAAATATTATATAATGTCCACATAAGAAATAGTAACATGTATTGCAATCGGAGGAGCGTGAAACTTACTTTGGCCATTGTACTGGCTTTTCCTTAAAAAATGCCTGTAATTTTGATCATTAAGTATCGGCAACGAAAATATTGGTGCTATCAAGTAATTATATGCCGGCCCTGACATTACAGGAAAATGTTTGTTGGTACCTGGAAGGTGTTATTGCGCGTTGTTTAGCGTCAACCCATTGATGCTTAGTGTGAGTGTTCATTACTGTGTTTCATGAAAAATTTGAATAGTGAGTAAAACGCTAGAATGAAAATTGGGGTCATTATATTGTTCTAAAGAACATCAAAAGAAGGAAATTAGGATACCTGGGACACCCGATGTAACATAAACGATATAAAATCTAACAAGAAATTATGCAGGGTAAAATAGAAGGAAAGAGAAGTGTGGGACTTCATGGATAAAGAATTTGAGAGACTGGTGCGGAAAAAGTAGTGTTTCCTTGTTTCGAACCGCAGTACACAAAGTACAAATGGCGCTATTGATCTCCGACCTCCGATAGGAGAGGCACGCTAAGAAGAAGAAAGAACTATCGACAAAATTACAGTCTCTCTAGAAAATCAGCCTCAACAGAGCATGCACTTGATGTACACCAAGTTGATAAAACAATTGTTCATAAAGAAGTTTCCAAACTACTTGATGTAAAACACCAGCAACAATTAATAGCAATCTGTTTTGTACTAGTACAAGATCCAATCAATTATTTCAAGAATATCTACTACGTACTATTCAGTTAACACAACAGTTTCTAGAAAATTTTACAAAGAATACCGTTTCTCCAAAGTGACGATAGATGGCCACTAAAGTAGCTTTAGATAGACAATACTGTGTTGAACACGTTCCACCGTAAAGTCGGACAGATTCATTAGAACTTCCGTGCGCGAATTCATAAGTAACATAGATATCTCACATTACTACATTAGGATAATTATGTATAATAAAGTATTTATAATAATAATTGGAAATGTACTTAAACTAATGTCACAAATTAATCAAGACATGCTGATTTTAAGAAATAAACTACTCAAAATGAATTGGGATATTGTAATATAAAGCTTATGTTTGTATTTGGCGCCTAATGGTCGTCTTATTATTGATAATTAGAGTTCCAGTTGCAATTGTTTAACTGCATTAGTGTCAAGTCGAATTTGTGTGTTTGATTGAACAATCTTTCCTGTTCATTGTTCTTTTTTATTCGTGTATTACATTTGTGTTCTAATAATAAACAACAATACAGAGAAACCACTTAACAATAGAACAACGAAATGTAGCCGTTGCTATGCACGAAAAAGGAGTTCGCGTCTCAGAGAAACAGGTACGACTGCTAGAAAGCCTGGAAATGGATCTTTTTGCATCACAACACCTTGTGAGGATCGACTTCTGGTAATTAATGCAAGAATGAAGCCCTTTTCAACTGCTCGACATCTACAGCAAGTGCTCCAGAATGCCACAGGAAATCGAGTCTCCGACCACTGTGAGCAATCGATTGTTTGAGGTAGGCCTAACCTCATACTGCCCCCTGAGATGTCCTGCAAGAGCTGTGGCTCAACAAAAACACCGGGTGGAATGGTCAAGGCGTAGGCTTCAAGAAGCAACACCGTGGGATGATATACTATTTTGGGACGCGTTCAGATATTGCTTCAGCAATGATAGCCGGCTTCAAAGAGTATATCATAATGCCGAACATCGTACCTTACCTCAGTATACCCAACCAATCGTTCCTTTTAATGGTGGTGGTCTTATAATATGAGCTGGAATGTATTTAGGGTGGCGTACTGACCTCCATATATTTAATAGTACACTCACGGGTCAGTGTTATGCCCAAGAGATCATTATGGACCATGTTCTGAACCGTCGCAGCGCTATTGGACGGGAATATTTTGCTTTCCTTGACGACAACGCAGGGCCGCATCGTGCTTGGGTTGTTTTACAGATGCTTCGAGATGAGAAAATAAACCATCTTGCTCTTCCTTCGCTATCTTCATACCTCGCCCCACCGAGCATGCATGGGACCTTTTACAGAGACAGCTGGATCATCATAATCCAAGGCCTACTACTGTGCAATAGCTGAAGAATGTACTGCCGCTACTATGGCATCAAACTCCACAAGAACATATTGCTAGTTGCATTGAGAGTATGCCAGCAAAGTGCCGAGCAGTTATTACTGCCAGAGGAGGTGCCACGCGGTATTAGAATTTAATAAATTTAAGTTAAGTGAAAGGAGAGAATTTTTATGTTCATTATTAAAAAGTTCCAATGCGGAACAGCCCAAGGCTAAGCAGGAACTGGCACCTCCGGAAGGCTTAGCTTTCCTACCTTACAGTAAAGGCACTACAGATAAGATTGGGCATGTTCTTAGAAGGTACAGCATAAAGACAGCTTGGTCCTGTGGCTGAAACTACATCGGACAAACTGGTCGTTCCATTGAGTTAAGATTGCGAGAGCACATAGGTGATTGCAAACACAAACGCATCACACAATCTGCGGTGGCTGAACATACTGGTTTAAGTGGACATAAGATGGACCTTGACAATGCTCGGGTACTCGCCAGAGTACCTCATTACTTCCCTCGTATCATACGTGAAGCAATTGAAATTGAGAAACAACCTAACAACATAATCAGGAAGGATGGTGTTAGACTCAGTAAAGCTTGGACTCCGGTAGTTTATCCTCTAAGGACTCCCAAGTATTATCGATCACAAGATCACGCTCCACCGGATCCGTCTTTGCCCAACGGTGACAGCCAACCACAACTCCGTCGTTTTGTCCGACTGGCTCAAAGAGGTTTAAATACCTCCGCTTCCCGGACTTGAGTTCAGTGTTTTATTCACTCTGAAAGATGCAAGCTGTAATGTCTTGCGAAATGTTAGTTTGTATGGGTTCACAAACAGCTAAGAGGCATAAGCCGATTAACTATTATTATCCTGGCAAAAAAATACATCAAGATCAAGATCAAATCCTTGTCCGCCCCAAGGTTTAAATAATCTAAGCACACGACCCTGTTTAGACAGGAAGGGCTTACGAACAAATATTGCTCAAACTTCTAGAGAAAATGCTTGTAAAGGCAGACAAGCTACAGGTCGGCCCTCACCTGATAATCCTGGGTGTAGTTCCCAAATGACGAAGCGGTCTAAGCCGAAAGTAAATTGTAATATTGACAGTTCAAGAAACCGCGAAAGCCTCAAAGAATATATTAACAAGACGTTACATTTTGTTGTTATGGTAGTTTTTTTATTATAAATGTAATTGGTGTTGTCTTTAAGTGTCTTACACTGCAATATCCTTTTTCATTTTTGAGTAGTTTATTTAGCACTTTCACACTTTATCAGTTTCTCACTTTCAAGTGGTTATAACTTTTTAAAGCATCATTCACGAACAAAGTGCATCAGAATTGTTACCATTAATTTGAAGAGCAAGATTGCGCCTTCTTGTAGGTTTCACAACTAATATGAAAGGTTGGCATTTGGTCATTTTGAATAAATAATGTCTAATGAGCGTGGGTCTTGTTCTAATTAATTACGAAACTATGGAGATCAAAATTAAATGAATTCTTTGAAGTATCTATAACGACAATTGACAAAATTGCATCAATTTTACATAGTTTATTTGTTTCTTTGTTAAATAGTTGATGGTTTTAGTATGTATGAGCGGAGGTTCTACAGCTTTTGTCGCATCCGGCATTTTTATCGCCATGTCCTATCCCTCTATTCCTATTCCTCAGTAGCTGTATCCCTCATTGTTGCTTCCTTTTTTTCTGGTTGTTGGAGCATAATTGAACGCACGTTTTGGCCATAGCTCCTCTCCCATCCTCATCATATGCCCATACCATAAAAGTTATCTTGATTTTATCTTCTCTATTGTCGTGCATATTCTTTTTGTTCTGATTTCTACATTTGGTATGTGCTCTAGCCGAGATATTCCGCATGATCTTAGAAAATCAATTTCTGCAGTTTCTTTTGGTGCAGATGAATATTATGATATTGTTTTTGTTTACGGATACTGCAATGGAAATGATCTCCGTGCGTCCAGAGAACACCAATGGATATTTCCACATGTTTTACAAGTTAGCAACGTTTTAATGTTAATATTTATATTCATATTCATTATTATTAATAAGATATTCCTAGATGCTCCACTGAATATTAGCCAAGGTATGTGATATCGGCATGATCCCCCTCCCCTTATTATGCAAGGCAAATGGTCATTATCCTGATTGATGGATTGAATGTAGAAGGCCCGTTATATTGTCTCCAGGATCTCCAGATTTAAATCCTCTATTTTTGGATTTCCCAACAAGTTCCAAATGGACAAAATACAATTTTCGATCCCTTAACCAAAGGCCTTGATAAAATATACAACAAACAACAAATCAATTCCAAAATTTTACTCTGTTCAAATAACGACATTCGGAACTTCTGGAGAAAATCGCATATAAGTTTAAAGGTCAAAAATGTAAAAATATACAGGGTGTTCCATTTAAAAAATGACATAATACGAGTTGAATTTTATTGAATGTGGTTGTAAATTAAACACATACTGTATAAAATATTTAAACAGTTCGGCACTTATATGAATATGTGTTCGTGTAAATTTGCAGAATAATTTTGAAAAATTGTATGCCGTTCTTTAGATAGTGAACTGTTAAAGATAGACCGTCATTTTTTCAAAATTTTAGAGATTGTTGACTATTACCGAAAATATTAGCGAGAGATACCTAAAACCCTATGTAGTTCTAAATATAAAAAAAATAAAAATCCTAAAATGTATAATATACAGGGTATTCTATTTAAAATAAAGAAGGTGTGCATTGTCCCACTAAAACAAAGCACCCTGCATAGTCAGCAATAATTTTAAGTTATGCGCAGTAATCGAACAAACAACTTTTGTATTTAAAGTTTTCTTTGAGCTGTTGTAATAAAGACATTAGGAAACAAAATCGCATTATTATGTCACTCTGTATATTGGCTTTTTTACTCAGAATGACTTCACCAAGCAAATGACACAGTTTTTTTACAATAGTTGTAAACACCCTATACAGGGTGTGTTAAAACGTGCTGCTAATAATTACACCACGCAATTATACGTTGAAAAACAAGCAAAAAACTCTAACAACAATTTGTTCTTAGAGGAAGAATCTTTAAATTATAAGCACTTAAAGGTTGTTTTAATTTGGCAACGCTGTACAATTTAAAGCTAAGAGACATGCATTTAGTTACCCTTGATCGTATATGTTTGAGAACCTGCAATGAAATCAAGTATGTGTTGATGTTTTTCACGGATATCCTCTAAAATTATTGAAATAATTTACAACTCAAGATTGAATACATTTTATTTAAATTTAACTCCCTTTTTGGTTACAATAGCTGTTCAAAATGAGCACCTGCAACTTCTAAACATTTGTTATACCAAGTAATAATGTTTGGTATTAGATTTTGCAGCATATTACGATTTTTTATTTTTCTAACTTCATTATTTATCCGTTCAATAAGTTGTTCTTCGGTTTCAATTTCTACTTCATAAACAAGAGGTTATAAAATGCCAAAAAAAAAAAATCTAGGACACTTAGGTCAGGACATCTTGTAGACCATGATATCGGAGCATTGCGCCCGATCCACCGCTCTGGAAAGTTTTGGTTTAACCAATCCCTAGTTTGAAGCCCCCAGTGGGCTGGAGCTCCATCTAACTGAGACCACATGTCTCTCCTGACAAGTAACGGTACTTCCTCCAATAATCCCGGAAAATCGTTGATTATAAATCGAGAAGATTTTGCATTCTAAAATATTAAATTGTACGTAAACTAATTACCGAAATGTTATAATTTATACTTGATTACTTATTTTAATTGTTAAACGATGTGTTTTTGATAGTATTTAAATCGATTTCTCAACCAAAGTCGAAAAAAATTTCAAAGTTTTGGCATTAATAACTCCTTAACCAAAGAGTTAATACTAAAATGGCATTAGAGTTTTTTGCTTGTTTTTTAACGTAGAATAGCGTGGTGTAAATATTATCCGCACGTTTTACTACACCTGTATATCTAAAATTAAATGGTGTTTATGCACAGATGGCTGCCTATCGGCGTTTCATCACTTCCCCTTCCGTCTTATGGATTTCTCTTGTTCTAAATCGGATAAAAGTTACCTCGTCCCAATTCTATACTCAAATGGTTAAGCATAAGCAGGTATAAACAGTTATTTTTATCTTTTATAAACGCCACTACGATATCGATTTATACACAACACACATAGGTGTATGCGTTTCATTTTCGCATCAACATACCTATCGAATCTTGTTACATCTAAACTTTAGAAATATGTTTTTATGATTCTATCGCATAGAATAACTTTGATTTTATCTGTATTTCTAAATTTTTTCGTATGTTTTTCAGTATTTTTTGTTGTTGTATCTCTCTTTCCCATCTGACCCAACACGGCGTCAAAATCCTATTCAACACGCGCCTATTCACAAGCTTAATTTTTCCGCCCTAGTTTTAAAAATACCTATCCCGTAAATGCTCACAGGGTCGCAAATCCGTCTAAAATCTACTATTGTTATTTTTATAATACGCACATAAAGTCGATGACTAACGAAGCAGGAAATGGTACAGGGCGAGCTTGCGCTATAAAACCGATGCAACCGTACAGAACGAGATTGTAAAAAAATTTACGTGCTTTTACGACAGTGACGTATTATTTTGATATTTTTCAGGCAGATTTAAATAGTACATGCAAGGCAGATATCATCATTTACTACCATAAAAAAGCTCGTTTGCGCCTTAACGACCCTGTAAATTTATTTTTAAAACAAAGTTAAACAAGCTGGTTTATTTCGGAATGTCACAAAGAATGAAATTTTACGAATTCCGTTTTGATTGCTTCTGTTCGCCTCGATTTTCCCTAATATGGAAATACAGTCGCCTAAATGGAAATCGTAAAGCTCTTTTTGTCTTTATTCTTTCAGAACTGGAAAAGTCTAACACTAACTCTTAATAATAATTTTTATGTATTGATTGAATACAAATTGCTAATTTAAATCAATCTTGTTTAGAAATTCGTTTCAATTGCGACCGCTAATTCTTCGAATTTAAAGTAACCTTTTTAGAAGTAGTTTACTTTAACTTTTCTATGCAAAACACTAAACAAACATGAAGAAAAGAGGCTTTAGTGCGAAATAAAAGCTGTATTTCATGGCTTACTCTACGAAACCAATTAGTGCAACGTTTCCACCGTCTGAATTGCTTAACTTCTTTAATATCAAACTACGGTTTATAACGTTACACGTAGTACATGTAGGTCTCTTGGGAAATTTTGCACGGCAATGGGTATAATTCGAGAGACATTTTCAAGGTGGAGAACTATCACTATCTTACAAGTACCAACTACTAATGCCCCCTTATCTCTACTTTGCTTCGAAATTAGCACTTAAATTAGCTTACACGTAGTGCGCTCTTTTGTTCGGACTACAATGTTCTACTAGCCTTTCTCTAAAAAAACTTTAAACAAAATCAGCATCAATGCCATTGTTCCGAATAATTGGCCATAAAATGAGAAATTAACTATTTCCGCGAAGCGACCTTCGGTGTAGAAGGACACATTATCGGAACTATATACAACATTTTTCCAAATCTATCGCAAAATTAGAAAAAAACTAATTGCGGTAAGAAATACCGACAATTGAGGCAAAGGTCGTTTGAGTGCACTTTTCTACGGTGTTTTGTGGTGATTAATATCAAATTTATAATGAAAAGTGCGTTACAAGGTTGCAACAACGTCTAGTTTTAAACCATAGAGTTAATTCGGAACAAAGTAACTGCTCTACATGTGCAAGAACGGTCAAAAAGCATTATTTTAATTTCTAATTAATAATCTATTGCCGTAAGTTACAAATTTAAACAAAATAGTTTGATAAAGTGTAAGAATGGGAGGTTTATTTGTCAAATATTGTATGACACAAGTGGCGTCCATCATTTTCAATACACTTCTAAGCAATGGACGAAATTAGACATGACTCTAACAAGTAATTGGTGCAGAATAGCTTGAATTTCTGTTCCAATACTTGTTTTAAGTTCATCAATTATTCTTAGTTCTGCAAGGTTTTTACGTAGCCCCAAAGAAATCTGGAACAGTCATAGCGGGGGATCTCACTAGCTAATGCAAGTCGTCATTGCAAGAAATCAAACAATGTGGAAACTCTTCCCGTAAGACCTGCATACAAATTCTTGCTATGTGGCTGGTTGAACCCAAGGATGGTAGAAGAGAAGTAGAAAGTAGTAGGTAGTAGTAGAAGGTAGTAGAAAAGTTGGTATACTTCGGTCCCAGTTATGTCACGACCGCGTCGTGGGGTAGCGCGCATGCGTAACTGTTCGAGGCATCCTCCTCTTCTACCATCCTTGGGTTGAACCATCTTGCTTGAACGAAAATTGATCTCTGTCTTCTCCAATTCGTCGCAAGAAGAACATTTGAAGCATTTATGAATACCGCTACGATTACTGTTTCGCCTTCTCCCCAAACAAATATGGCCCGATTATCCTTGATGACGAAACTGCACAGCAAACTGTAATTTTCAGAGAATGTAATTTTGCTTGACCTTGAAGAAATCTGGAAAAGTGATAGCGGGGGATCTCGCTAGCCAATGCAAGTCGTCATTGCAAGAAATCAGACAATGTGGAAACTTTTCCCCTAAAACCGTCATACAAATTCTTGCTCTGTGGCTGGTTAAACCATCTTGCTGGAACCAATACTTACCTCTCCCTTCTCAAATTTGTCGCAAGAAAAACATTTGAAGCATTTGTGAATACCTTTAAGATGCTACGATTACTGTTTCGCCATTCTCCTCAAAAAATATGGCCTAATTATCCTTGATGACGAAATTGCACAGAAAACTGTGATTTTCGACGAATGTATTTTGGCTTATTAACGTGTGTCCATCTTGCAAAAATTGTGCTTCAAACAAATCCGGAACAGTGGGGGATTTCACTAGCCAATGCAAATCGTCATTGCAAGAAATCAGACAATGTCGAAACTGTTCCCGTAAGACCGGCATACAAATTCTTGCTATGTGGCTGGTTGGCCCATCTTGCTGGAACCAATATTTATCTCTGCCTTTCCCAATTCGTTGCAAGAAGGACGTTTGAAGCATTTGTGAATACTTTTGAGATGCTACGATTACTGTTTCACCATTCTCCTGAAAACAATATGGCCCGATTATCCTTGATGACGGAACTGTACAGCAAACTGTGATTTTCGGCGAATGTAATGTTGCTTATTAATGTGTGTCCAACTTGAAAAAATGTGCCTCAAAAAAATCTGCAACATTGATAGCGGGGGATTTCACCAGCCAATGCAAGTCATCATTGCAAGAAATCAGACAATGTGGAAAGACCTGCATACAAATTCTTGCTGTGTGACTTATTGAACCACCTTGCTGGAACCAATATTTATCTCTCCCTTATCCAATTCGTCTCAAGAAATACCTTTTAAGCATTTGGGGATACCCTTGAGATGTTACGATTACTATTTCGCCATTCTCCTCAAAAAATATGTCCCCAATTATCCTTAATGACGAAGCGGAACAACAAACTGTGATTTTCAACGAATGTAATTTTGCCTATTAACGCGTGTCCACCTTGAAAAACTATACCTCAAAAACATCTGGAACAGTGATAACGAGGGATCTCACTAGCCAATGTAAGTCGTCATTGCAAGAAATCAGACAATGTGGAAAATCTTTCCGTAAGACCTGCATAAAAATTCTTGCCATGTGGTTGGTTGAACCATCTTGCTGGAACCAATATTCATCTCTCTCTTCTCCAATTCGTTACAAGAAAAACGTTTAAAGCATTTGTGAATACCTTTGAGACATTACAGTTACTGTTTCGCCATTCTCCCAAAAAGTATGGTTTGATTATCCTTATTGACGAAACTGCACTGTGATTTTTGACCAATGTAATTTTGCTTATTGACGTGTCCACCTTGAGAAAAATATGCTTCATCAGTTATAAATAAGTAGTGTTCCACATGTAAAATATCATTTCTTAGTCGTAAAAATGTTTGGCAAAATGTTATTCTATTATTGGTTGTTGAAATTTCATTTTGTTCCACATTCGTCGTGTACTTGGTTCTGATAAATTTAATATAGACTCAGGTTTACCCACAGATCATTTAGGACTTTGAAGAATTGCATGTATACAGCTCTCTCTTCATCTTCTCGATCGCGCAGATCGAGGCATTTCAGTTGATTTTTCATTTAAAACCAATGCGGTATTTCGCCATTTTCTAACCCAAATGGCAATGGTATTGCGCGTAGGAGCATTGCGATCATTAAATTGTGTTTGAAACAAATATTTCACTGCAATAATTTAATTGCTTAGATTTGTTAAATTGTTCACCACATCAAAAGAATTGTGGCACCGGCAATACCTACAACTCTCCAAAAATTCTACAATTGTTACATGCACATCTCAGATGGCTACTCTTTAAAATAATACAAACTATATAGCAATTCCTGTAACATTTAATAGTTTCTTCAGAAAATAAAATAATCAATCTTTTCTGACGGTCACTGTACGTAAATATTTATAACAAAGATTTTCATTTAGCCAGGAGTCACTTGTACTGCTAGTGAAATAATCACTGTGATTCATTATTAGTATAGGGCTGTTCCGTATTGTACATCTCGGGCCAGCCTGCTGTCCCGTATTTAATGAAAAGATAAAATTATAATATTATGCAAATATTTATCATATTTAATATAGCTTTGGAATAATCTTACTGAAATTGATTTGTAAGTCATAAAACCTAACAATTACAGGAAATTGCATGTACAAAGTATAACCCCAATTGTTCCAATAGGCAAAGTGATAAAATAATAAATTGTGTTACAGCGTATGGCTGCAGCGTGGCTGCGCCAGTTCCTTTCATCGGGCGCTTTATATTTATAATTCTGTACAAGTATTGGATTTGCCTATTTTCAAACCAGTTCTTATTTGAACATTATGCGATCCGGTACCGGTACACTAACATAGATAATATTGCAGTAATTATTAAAATATTATATCTCGCCTTAAGGACTGGGGTGGCTCAATGGTAAGAAAGTCCGGCTTTGGATGTAACTGTCCAAACGCTTCCCGGTTCGAATAACTCCAGGAGTCAGAAAACTTTTTTAATTCCCTGGTTGATCGGTACCTTGTCTCGGTCTCCATTTGTAATTGGGGATCAAATTAATGGCACTCCTCGTATTACGGTCGCACTAGTGGTGTAAGAAGACACCATATGCATACACCTTACATCAGGCAGCTTAAGTATGGATCCGCACCAAGACGGTAACCCGCACAGTTGAGCCTTGTTGTGTATAGCACAAACTAGGTTAGCCTTGCCTCACGCGATGGGCCTGCAAGTCCTGTGAAAGCTCCGTAATAATAATATCTCGCCTTATTCAAATATGCGAAGTTTGGATAATACAGAAAATGTGTTTATAATTAACCGAAAAAAATTTTTAAGCTCTTATTAATGCCGAAACGAAAATGCAGTTTTAACGATGGTTTTTCCAAAGAATGTAAATTCTTTGCAAAAAAAATATTAAACTTGTATGATATAGCTGAAAAAGATTTGCGATTATCTGAAACAGTGAGCATGGAAAATGTTTCAAATTAATTAATATTATTAATTAATGTAATTAATTAGTATATGCCATTACGTAAAAAACATTTTTGTTCTCATCAAAAAAATGCAATCTTTACTGGTAAAACTTACATATTGCAGTGTGCTGTGTCAACTTATCTAATAAATCTTTTGCAATTAAATTTTTATTCATTTTCTTTGTAAAATTTTGCTGTAAGTTTCTTTGTCATTTAAAGTGAATATTACATACTAAAGTAAATTAAATTTATGTTGGTTCTTCAGAAAATTCAGTTTATATAATATATAGGTGTGTGGTGTGTGGCAAAATGTTGGTTCGATTCCTCAGCATTACATAAAATAAAATAAAAACAGTGTACTGCAACCCACCAAACACAATTCCTTAATCCGGGTGGCACCCCTGGGACCTGCTCTAGAATTGTTATCGATTATATTCGACATTAAACTGAAGAACTGCGTGTTTCTACCTTAGTGCTAACGAGAAGTGCGTCACACAGAAGAGGCCGGTGCCCAGCAATAGGATGAAAAGGTTGTTATACAGAAGCATATACATGATATTGAAAAATATTTTTAAATATTTAAGAGATATATAGTACCAACTGACGTTCGTCTGAATTTCATTCAAATTCAAAGGATCGTTAAATTTACTTCTTTATTTAAATTCCTAAACAAAACATCATAGATCACCTTCCGTTATCGCGAAATATTATTACTGGAATGTGTATTGTTTTGTCTGTTTTGCCTCTATTTGAAAACTGTACCAGTCGCCCAGTCGGCTTACTGGAAGCCGCTTAGAAACAAAGAACTCGAGTTTTGAATCTTGACTTGTGTCCACACGTGTGTGACCGAGATTCGGGGTTAATAATTTTTTCTGTAATAAGTTTATTGTTTACGTTTTCCCGTTTTAAAATCGCATTAAACATACACAGCAATCAATAATTTAGAGGAAAATACAGTACCGTTTCTCGTTTTGCTTTCAGCGGATAAAAATTAGACCCTGTTCTACCCTTTAACGTTATCGACGTTTTAATTTAATCTCTGTGCCTCCGTTTGCAGTTTCTGGGTGATTTTTTCCTTGTTTACCTGAAAGAGTTCCATCGGCATAACCTGACACAATATTGTGCAACTCCAGGCCTCGGTGGTCCTTGTTGCGATAGCCAGTGACCGTTTGAACTGGCCTGCCGTCATCTTTTTCTATCTTCATCCATACAAATTATCGTTTGTATACAGTTTTAGTAAAGACTGTCCGCAGTGATTTCTTATTGTAAAGTGCTTCGACTGGAAAGTACTAGTAGCGTATTTTGATATACATGCAAAGCAACCTTCTGTTGATAATTATTTAATAATTAACTGTTCTTGTTTTGTAAACTCAACTGTTATTGGCCACGCAGGTCTTCTGCGATCTTACCGTAAATATCGTGGGCAGTAACAGCGTGACCTAGAAAAATTCACGGAGCCCTTTCTTTATACATAATCTGTGACAGGACCAGTCTGGTTCTGATTTGAACGTTCGTTTTGCCACTAATTATTTCGTATTTGGTTCGATATATTCATAACCATTATTGAAAATTTATGACTTGCTATTTATTTATATTTTCCTTATTGCAAGTATTCAGGTATCGAGGAAGCTCAATAGGGTAGGTTCGATTTCCCGTAAACTATAGGTATATCTTTGGCCCTTTCAGAAAAATCTTAGCTTAGCTGTGACTTGAAATGGTTACGCCCACTTATTTTAACTTACCCTTTACATTATAACAACTAAGACTTCGCTTCGGATAGTATCAGCAGTTTCATACTAGATACATTCTTTTTCTTCTTTTTCAAGTCTCTCTCTATCCAAATTCGAATATAAACCTCCATTCTGCCCTACCGTTCTTTTGCGTTCTTTGCTAATTTTTTCCATTCAGTTCCTGCCGTACTTGCATTTCATCTGTCTCATCCGCATCTCATCACTGGCCTACAGATACCTCCTCCTCTTTCGCATAACCTCCTGTCCAAAATCTTATTACTCTACTTATCTGATACAAACTACTCAAAAATGAATAGGGGTATTGCAGTATAAGACACTTAAAACCAACACCAATTGCATTAATACAACACTACCAAAACAACAAAATGTAACGTCTTTTTAGTAACGAACATTAAAATTATAACAATGATACGTTTAACGAAGCAATTTGACAATATAATGAAAATCGCTATTGTCTCCTTTCACTTAACTTTAATTTATTAAATTCTAATACCGTGTGTCACCTCCTCTGGCAGTAATAACTACTCTGCACCTTGCTAGCATACTCTCAATACAATTATCAGTAAGGTCTTATGGAAATTGATGCCAGAGTACTCAGAATACATCCCTCAGCTGTTGCACAGGTCTTGGATTAAGATGATCCAGCTGTCTCTACAGAAGCTCCCATGCATGCTCGATGGGGTTGAGGTCTGGAGAGGAAAAGCAAGATTGTTTATTTAATAATGATCTCTTGGGCATAACGTTGACCCGCGAGTGTACCATTAAAGATATGGAGGTCAGGACGCCACCCTAAAGGAATTCCAGACATACCATAAGACCACCAGCACCACCAAAAGTAACGACTGGTTGGATATACTGAGGTAAGGTACGATGTCCGGCACTACGATCTACTCGTTGACGCCGGCTATCATTGCTGAGACAATATTTGGACTCGTCCGAAAACAATATATCATCCCACAGCGTCGCTTCTTCAAGCCTATGTCTTGATCATTCCACCCAATGTCTTCGTTGAGCCATAATTCTCAGAACATCTCATGGGTCGGTATGAGGTAACTCCTAGTCCTACGTCAAACAATCGATTCCTCACATTGTGATCGGAGACTCGATTCCTATGGCATTGTGGAACAGCTGCTGAAGATGTCGAGCAGTTGAAAAGGGTGCATTCTTGCATTAATTACCAGAAGTCAATCCTCACGAGGTGTTGTGATGCGAAAAGATCCACTTCCAGGCCTTCTTGCAGTCGTATCTGTTTGTCTGAGGCGCGAAAGGGTACGTGAAATTACGCTCTGCGTAGTTCCTAACATATCAGGAAAGTCGATCTGGCGGTCTCCTCTTTGGTGCATAGCAACAGCTAAATTTCGTTGTTCTATTGTTAAATGGTTTTTCTGCATTGTTGTTTATTTATTAAGAACACAAATGTAACACACGAATAAAAGAACAATGAATAAAAAAGATCTTAAGAAGACAGGAAAGATTATTCAATCAAACACACAAACTCGACTTGACACTAATACGGTTAAACAATTGCACCCGGGTTCACTTTTTTTAACATCTCATATTGCCGCCTATCAATTATCAATAATAGACGACCATTAACCGCCAAATACAAACATATATGCTTTATATTACAATATCCCTAATCATTTTTGAGTAGTTTGGATATAGCAAATGCCAAGCTCATTCCTATTTCTGTCTTGCTACATCTTTCACTTTCGATCTTTATCTTAACTATTCGATTGTTTTTCTGTCTGTTAGAGTCATTACCACAATTTTTCCATCCATAGCTCTCTGTGCTATGTTCATTTTTTATAACTGCTTTTGTAAGCACCCAATTTTCGTGCTATATGTGATTGCAGGTATCGTACACTGTTGTAAACTGTCGCTTTTAGTTGGCGGATATCCTGCTTTCAGCACTTGATTAAGGTACTTTAATGCTGACCATTCGGCTTTAATGCTTTTTCTGACTTCTGCTTCTTGATTTTCTGTGCCTACTGTCATCTAATGTAACCATACTTATCGGATCTTTTTGTAACTTTGTCGTTTCGTAGAATATCTCTTCTGTCTTCTTGATTATTTGTCATTATTTTAATTTTATTTATGTGGAAAAACAAGCACAATCCGTCATTGTGAAAACTTTTTTCGCACTATTTTATCTTATTGGATTTACAAACAATAGAGCAATTATCAGATGGTTACTCTTCCATAAGCCATACGCTAGACACTATTAATTATGTTTGGGATTTGTTGCAAATCCTACACTACTGGGGAATGGTGAAGTTGTACAAATATCCCTTTAAAGTTATTTTCGTAATGGACTGCTGAGGCTTCCCAGTAACGATCTCATGTATTATTCCATTCAAACTGGTCTAACCACCGTTTTCAGAGTCAATTTAATTAATTACAACAAACAGTGATTCATTAATGCAATGATTACAAACTTTTACCACAACTTAATTGCTGAATCAAATGTTTATCTGAGATAAAAGATAGTTTATACCAATTTTCTAAAGTCTTCCATCTAAATTTTGGTCAAGATAATTATTTATTTATGTATAATTATTCAGAATTTATTATCATAATATTTTCGTTTTACATGCGTAAGCTATATTTCTTTCACCATAACGACTTCACAGACTCTATATTTTTAATAGAAAATTCATATACACTGATTCTTGAAATATTTAATTAACTAAAGCCCACAAATTCGACATTAGATTCTATTTAATAATTTAGAGAGAGTGTAAAGCTTTCTAAAATAGCTTTAAAAACTCTAATTATATTTCATTAAAATGATTAATTTAATTAATTAATTTAAATATAACCTTAATTATTTTAATAGAAGTCATTGTAACTGTTTAAGGTGGCTTAGCTATTCATTTGATTAATTCTGTTAAATAAATACCAACAAAATCCAAAACTGAAATTGCTGACTAACTAAACCATTCCCTGGCATAATGCGTT
>JABXWE010026939.1:0-21241 GCA_014611495.1 Limonius californicus | reverse complement strand
AATGGTGTTATATTGAGTAACAACAAAATTTGAAAACTTAATTATTATAAAATGATTGTACGTATGTTGGAATTTTTTACTCACTTGTGGCTTCTGATTAATTGTGTCTATATTAAAGCCTTTGCATTACAACGACACTAGAAATCTGAAAGTAAATGATAAACATTATCCTATTAATTCTAATGCTGTAAATAAATTAGTCTTAATGTATCGAAATTATTAATCGTTTTTTGGAACTTAATAGTGATAGAAAAATGATTCAAATATAAATCTGAATAAACAAACCTTAACTGCAGCTCTGTCAAATATTTATATCAAGTGACAATGCAAAGAAATGTAGAATATCACACAAACATATTGCCCCGGAATACCTTCATTAATTACAGAAAAATATTATTTTTGGAACTAGAAACTTCTTATACATTCTACTGAATCAACATCAGTCGGTGAAAATATTGGGTTTCAGCAAGATGGTGCACAATGACTTTGAAGTACATAAATCAAAGTGCTTTTAAGGTGAACTGATGTACTTTACGTACTTGCTATATATTTGTTATTTTTAATTCATATTGTATTTACAAATTACATCGCTCAAGGATGCAAGACTGGTATTCAAAATAAAACTTAATACTCCTATATTCTTTATTACACTACAACAGCTATATTTTTTAGAAGGTAAATAGAAAGCAACAACATGAACGCGTAATTTAGTTTTCTATCCAACAGGTTTTCAAATTTGGAAAGAAAGGTAACTACTGTGATAAACCTAGAAGCATGAGAAAGTTGTGTAGGTATTACATAATTTGCAAAGGTAATGAGGATTGGACTATTGTCATACTATAGCTGAGGGCATCTTTCCAATGTATAACTTCCAGGAAAATCGGAAAGTTTTGTTGCTTTATGTTGTACGTATTGCGGTGAACTAATAGTTAATAATAAATTGCACAACAAATCAGTTTTCAACTAAAGCAAAGGGTACTCCCCTACAAGTAAATAAAGCTGATATCAAAGCCATTACACAAATATGTTCTTAGAAGACATCACCGTTAATCTTCAGAAATTCAGAAAAAGCTATAAGGAAGTTGGGTGTGTGTATTTTTGAATTGTTGCAGACCTTGAAAGCGATTTAAGAAGTCGTTTATATTATTTGTTCGCTTTTCTGTAAAACCTAACAGTTTTCTTACCGCAAAAGCAAATAAAAATAAAGTAAAAAGAGTTAATTGACTTTACTAAAATTATGGTTTTGTAAGTGTATGTAATTGGTTACTAATAGATATGATAAATCACCGATATATTAAATATTTTCTAAAAAAAAATAAGCAGCGTTTGTGATCTTCTCGATTTTTTTAACTGCAAATATAACAGAAACAAGCACATATTTTACACATTTTTTAAAGTAAAAATGTTTTGGACATGTTAATTAAATTCTTGTGATCAAATAGTTATAGATAGAAAGAGAACTAGCCAAAATGCAGGCAAATGGAAGCAAATTTCCAGTAATGAATGCGCAGTATGAACAAATCATTTCAAAATTTTCAGAATTTTGTAATTTTCCTACGTTCTACAAAAGATTATGCAAAAGCAACAACATAAAGCGGCTGCCGGCTGTAATATAGTTCATGGTCAAGTTCGTGTCCTCATAGCCTATCTTTCCCGTGGGGAATTACTTATAACAATAAAAAGGTACAAAATGTGGTTCGATCAGATTATGACTGCGTCATAACTGAATTATATCAAAATAAAAGTGCGCAGCTTGAATTAAAGCCTGAGTGATTTGCATGGATAACTTCGATTAACT
The DNA here is from genome assembly GCA_014611495.1 of Limonius californicus. Taxonomy (NCBI): domain Eukaryota; kingdom Metazoa; phylum Arthropoda; class Insecta; order Coleoptera; family Elateridae; genus Limonius; species Limonius californicus. Next base: position 19,443 of record JABXWE010026939.1, on the reverse strand, counting down.
TTTTGTGTTGTATTTCCCTGCTTACCTAACACATATTTAAGTAAAAGATGAATCAAAATGGGATATTAGATACAGTGGCGTGGGAAAGCAAAGGTTTTGGGGAGATATTTGTTAGTTCTTAGTCAATTTCGTTTACTACAACTTGGCTTATTAAACAGTAAAACATATTTTATACAGACTATATGATATACTACCAATTTCACATTTAACACCAAAGTAATGTATACATTTATTTAGTCAAACCCTTTCCGAGAGGACATTTTGACTAAGCGACTGACTTCTGTATATATATATATATATTATGATGTTTTTTTGAGGAACCTATATATGAGCCCCACAACGAAGCAACAAAAATATTACTTTTGAAAATGGGGGAAGGTTGCTTTACTTGCATCCGTAATAAAGATGATCTCCCTTTCATATATGAAAAATAATTACAATATTATTACATAAATTGTCGAAACGACACAAAGGTCACACTTCAAACATAAACTTAATAAGAACTCAGGGTTTATAATATAAATTTTGTTAACTGCTGTATAACCTTTAAATTCTTGCACTGGTTAACTGAAAAAGGCGAAAGATACAATGCAATAAACATGAACTTATAAAATATGGATGCAACAAAGAAATGAATTAAATGGTATCGAATTATCCAAGTCTTTTCTTATGAAACAACTTTTGCAATTAAATGACAAAGTTACATGAAATAAATAGTAAGGTCTAATTTAACAAAGCACTTTTAAATGGACCCATACTTTCACATAGCAGCATTTGCTTATTTTCTTTTGGTGTTAGTAAAATTCACTACATGAAATTAGGATGGCACTTCTGCGCCCCTTGATCTTGAACTTCTAAACGAAACTTCATCACTTGTTGCTTTTTTCTAAGCTCCTCGCAGAAAAACTTTGGACTGAATATCTTCGTATTCGTAAAATCGTTTCACAAGGTATTTAACCCAAATATTATTTACTGCTTATTATTTCAGATGTTCGAATATACCAATAAACTTATAATTACGTTGCACTTTTGTATTTTCTTTTTGTCCAACTTATAAATGATTCCTAGCCTTGAAATTTGTTGACGTTATAAACGTCAGACGCAGACACGAACAAAACATGTAAAAAAAACAACTAAAGTCTACTGATGCTACTTTGATACTCCCCTAAAGCCCTAAATTCTGGATTTTCGGCTAATTTACTGAATGTTATCCATTTTTCACACAGATACGTAACAAATAACGCTGATTTGAGCCGCAACACGTAAGATCATAGTTTGATTCAAACAGGATATAATAAACACAAAAAATTACAATTTTAATTGACTCGCCAGGCGAGTCTCAGTTCGGGTTGAGATTTTTATGGTGTTTGTTGATTTCTTCCCTTTTTTAACAAATATCCAGAGCAGCATCATAATACAAACAAAAATGAGTACATTTTGCAAAAACCATGTGACTTCCGCAATCAGTGGGAAAGCAGAATGATATTAACACAAATTAACCAAATCTTAAATATTTAAATAACTTTTTGAAAATATCATTTATATCAAACCTGAAGTTATAGCCATATTTCAGATTCAAAAAAATGTTTTGACACCTCACACGGCCTATCAGTTATTATTTTTAACAAAATTCAACATAAATCACCTTAAGTTAATAATATTACAATTAATGATCATCAAAATCATATTAAAATGTTCTTCACGCCTATATCCAAATATTACTCATACCGAACATACAACTGGGTCCAGTTTCCTCCAAAATTACGTGTTAGTTGACAGTTGTCGAACATAATACACATATTTAATATCTAATTGTTTTCCAGGTAAAAAACTCAGTCAAGTTTGATAAATACCTCAAATACCTTCATACAATTATTACGACTACGAACAAGCAAAACGAAACAGAGAATTCAAAACCTGGACACCATACCAACCGAAACAAAATCAACGGAGATGACAAACACTAATTAAACATGACCTTTACTTGGTTTCAACAACTTATTTTTCAGGTTTAAAACATAAAATAGCTTTAAGTTATCTAAATAAGTTAATTTTCTATTAGATTATCTAAATCACGAGTCGGCAGCCTTTTCAAAGGATCGGACCAATTGAGTAACCAATAAGTGATGGCGGGCAGGTGGGGGGAGGACGTTATGCGACGCCTTTAAAAAGGAGTTTTTGTAAGCTCATCTGTAAAACAATAACGCTTAATCTTAACCCATAAATCAGAAGGTGGTATATTTTTTGATCCACGATATCTTCAATTCGCTCCTGCGAGAATGGCATTGGAGTCGGTTACAGGCATGTACCTTCCATTCAGTGTGCCCGTTGGCCTGGTGGCAGTCACTACCCTTCCGGTAAGTACCTGTGAGCTGTTGGGGTTGTGGTAGGTTCTAGTAAATCACATCACAGATTCACTATTGTACAACCAGTTGTAGAATTAGTAAAATCAATAGAAGGAACCAATAGACAAATTAGCCCTTGAAGCAAACCCTTCCCAAAGTTTTCAATTTTTTTGTTCACTTTAGTAAATTGTTTCCTATTTAGTCATAATTCTGTTATGTTACGTAATTTCATAATGTTTTGTTTAAATAAGTCGATATTAAAATAAAGAACGATGTAAAGTAAAATTTGTTGATTACGTTATGGAGAAATGAGAAGGAATTCAACAATATATCACTCCGGGTAGTGTGACAATTTTTTGATTTCTTGACTTGAGGGTTAAGATTCCATTAAGATTATCAATAAAAGCACGAATAAAAAAAATACTGAAACCGACCGCCGCAACGTGATGATGTTTTTTAAGAAACTACGCGGGCCGCACGAAAAGTCCTACAGGCCCACATTCCGCCCGCGGGCCGCAGATTGCCGACCCCTGATCTAAATCAAGGTTCATATAACACAGCAATATACAGGTATATAAATCGATTTTGTATGTAGTAAACGTATATATACAGAGCCTCAGCTACATTCTCACTTGATTATGTTAGAGCAAATTTGAATAAATATGAATTAGAAGTTTTGGAATAGAAAACCACAGCCAATTCCGAAATCAACATCCAGTGTGCTGTTACTCTAGCTACAAATGTTTTTGAAAATGCGACATTTTGCATCTCGAAATATGTATAAAGCAAAAATCAATTTGCCGAAATTGTCTATTATTATTGTTAAAATATAAGTATGAATTTCAACGAAGTAAGGCAACAAACAATTAGCAAATTTCCAAATGTTGCCAACAGATTACATAGTATAAAAGGTATGCAATATAATAATATATAATATACAGAAATATAAACTAATTATAGCATGCTCTTCTTGAGTGGCAATGAAGACACGTTTTTCACTAACAATCTCATCGATTATTTAAATAAGAAAATTCAAAAAAATAAGTAACAAAAACAACAAAGTTTTACATAATAAAATTGGATATAAGCATAATATATATTAACCTCTTCATCTTTTCTTTCTATTAACGTTAATGAAAAAGAAAGGCGGAAGAGAAAATTAATGTAATTACCTAATTAGTTCTTTATTCTACTATGAATTCATCCCTGCATTGCTTTTAAATAACTTTTGCGTGCTTTTAGTTCTCAACAGGAAGATTTGAAATTACATATGTCGATTTTTAAATATTTGCCAATCCATTAATGGACGCAATACCTATCTAATAATACTTGCCCAAATCCTTTCATGTACGCTGTTTATTACGCATGTAGAGCTGCTTAAACTGTTTACAACAGAAATGTGTCTGAAAGCCGTACAAAATAAAATCGCTGATAATATCTATACGAGGTTTAGAAAGCTCTACAAAAATTCATAGCACAGCTATTATTACACTATAACAATAAATGAAACCACAAAACACAAATTCCAGTACACTTAAGAGGACAATTTGGTCCGAAGATTATAGTTTCGTGAATTCTTATCGACTGATGAAAATATATAACAACAAACTGTATATAGTTGTTAATATGTACAATTATTGTTTATTAATTACATGTCAATCCGAACTCGATGCAGGAATTGTATGCACTGTACTTATATAACGCAAAAGATAGATAGTAATCTTTGAAGATAGCAGAAACGTTCTAGAAGTAATAAAGAAAATTATACGATTTACAGGGGCTTTGTAGTTAAATCGCATCAAAACCAAAACTAAAATAATAAAAATGGCCGATGGGTGAGATATTAATATACTTCTGCCACCTTAGGAAACTATCACGTCAAATTAGTTCAAATAAAAAAATTACCTTGGCCATCGAATTCGCCTGACCTTAGCCCTAGCATTTTAAGATGTAAATTAAAAAGCGCTTGCCTTCAAAAATAAATTGTATTTTAGTGTAATTGATTATACATTCACTAAATATTTTTAAAGTTTTCTGGTACTCACCGACTATAATTAAACCTTTTATATTAAATATTAAATTAATTAAATTGTGATTGGTTTATAATACACTTCCTTATTACTTTGGCAAGCTTACATGACTTATTTGCTTTACATATGTAGGTCTGCTTCTATAAGTATGTGCATTATTTGCAACTCCAAAGGAATAATGACATTGTAATCAAAATAATTGCCTATAAACAATATTAATAATAAATTATCGCTGTGCTCGTAATCATGAGAAATGGTGTATGCTTGCTAAATCAATATATTTGGTCAGTGAGAAATAAAATAACATTAGTTGGTTTAGGCGGTATCTTACAATAACACAAATAAAAGAAAAATGTGCAAAAACAACATTTTTATTAGACCTTTGTATGAAATAACAGCAAGAATTTGTTTATTGGTATTATGGATTTTCAGTTAAACTTGGGATTAACGACCATAGCCTTTTCCACCGCCGCCTCCAAATCCACCACCGCCACCTCCTCCATTTCCTTTTCCGCCGCCGAAACCGCCACCGCCTCCACCACCGCTTCCATGGCCACCTCCGGCTCCACCTCCAAATCCACCACCGCCTGCGTGGCCACCCCCAATTCCACCTCCAGCTCCACCACCTCCGCCTCCCCCATGTCCACCACCCGGTCCTCCACCATAACCACCAGCAATGGTGGAAACTACCACCATTGACACAACCAGAAAGATAATCTGAAATATACAAATAAAGTAAAATGTACAGTTTTGGTGGTAAGTATGTAAAGCCGGCATTAATATTAATTGTCGTTTTGGTTTGCTTGTTGTTTTGCAAACTATTTCTATGAAATTTAATAGAAAATGTCAAAAAGAAGTTTGAGTTGCTGAAATGTTATCAGTTCCCTTGTTTTGTAAATTATTATTTAAGAAAGTAGTATAGCTGTAGTAGTAGACCGCGCGTTTACAAAGTGTTTACTAAAGCAAATTTATAACACTTCTACTTAAAATTAGTATCTTAACAAAATTATCAATATTACAGAAAAAAAGTTTATGATTGTTTATAAATTGTTTACATATTTTACTTTTAAAAACAAATTCAAATAATTTCTTTGACAAATTAAAGATGTACTAAAACATTACCACAATCCGGCGTGCAATATAATAAGAACAAAATATTGATCCGTACTTTCAAGCTAAATTTTCCTTGAAACTGTACAAAGATACTAACCGACTTAATCAAAATTTAAATAATAACATAACACACTCATTATCATAATTTCTAGAAAGTGCAAATATTTTATGAACGAACAAAGAATATGTTACTTCAGTAAATAATTATACAGGTTTTTTATATGAAAGTAATATTTCTAAGCCGCTTAAAATTTTTTAGGCATTTACAATTTTAATTTAAGAACTGGCACAACTAAAACCACTAGCTTTAAAAAATAAGAACCGAATTGCAATTGTAACTTACCAAATATTTTGCCATAGTTACAAATTTGCAACTGATCGTCTGCATTCAAAATCTTTGCTTTTATACCTTTGAAGCAACATGCAACCAATTATATTTCACTTAAAATAAATGTAAGCATTTATCTGCATGATCGATTTTATGCAAATTTCTGTTTTTATTAACATTACAATAAGAGCTATAAAACAATTCTATTCTCAGAATGCAGCGTCATATGTATAAGTAAAATTTCAAAAAAGTCTATAACTTAAGAGGCATCTGTTAATAGGGTACCTATTATTATTAATTGCTTTTGATTTGTTGTAAACCTTGAAAGTTATTGCATTATATAATATTCATTGAATTTTGTATGAAGGCAACAATGAACAAACAGATATGAAATGCAATTAAGCTGTCTGCAGTTTTTTTTTGTTTGAAAGTTCAACTGCCCGACCGTGAACTAAAAGTTTCATATTATAAGGACCCTTAAATACATCTTGAGAAGTGCGGCGAATGTGAATTAAATTAGTTAACCCTATATATAATCTCTGACTATCATTGTAAAAAAGAAACATAGATTCCACCCCCATCGAGAACATTTAAGTCAGGTGATAGCCACAGCTTAATATTTTGAAGATCGTTTGTTGAAAATTGTCAAAACAATCGGAAGCTTCCTCTCAAAATTATATTACTTGATAAGTCAGGTTTTACAAACTGTGAGTTCTTAATACAAAAAATAATGCGTTCTGGGCTGATGAAAACCCACGATTAACTAGAAATGTCAGACATCAACGTATAGATTGGCATATTAAATGGGAATATTATAGGTTTTCAACGATACTCTTATATCTTGAAGGTAACTTAATTTTAAAATAATGTGGAAAATATTTTGGAATATTTGACTCTTGCTATATCTCGCAATATGTAGTTGCAACAAGGCCACCACAGAATACTAACATTGCAACTAATTATTTAAGTAATACATATCTCGAGGAATGGATTGACAATGAAGGGCCTGTTAGGTAGCCTGCTCGATCCCCAAATCTCACACCCTTTGATTTTCTTTCTTGTGGGGTTACATGAGAGATATGGTTTATTCAAGAGATTGAGAAACTCTGCGGAACTTGAAACAACTGCAGAATGAATTATCCAAGAAATACTGCAGCAGTTCATTAGGAATTGTAGTTTGTATTGTACTACAAAGATGTCAATTGTGAATTCAGAATAACAGACAATTGCTGTATGTAACTGTCTTCAATGTTCCTAATTTTGTTTCCCTGTGTGTGTTTCTGTTAAATTTAGTAAATAAATTTGTGTAGGATCTCATCTACTATTTCTACGGTGCCGTATTTGCCTCATTCTATTGTCTATCACCAAGTTTCTGAAAATATTACCTTGAAGTTTAAGTTGTTTATATCAACTTTCTTAAATCCAAATAGGTACATTTATTTTGGAAAGATTATTCAATTGCTTTGTGGTAATTTCAAAACAACCAAAATGAGAACAATTTTTCTTGTTTTCTAACACCCTTCTTCTATTCTATTGTTGGCATATGTACGTCATACATGGTCGTAAAGCACTTTTTATGCTCTATTTGAAAAGTAAAACTAGGCTGAGATAATTATAATTTCCGGATTGAATTCCACGTATCCGCTTATGTGAGAATATCGAGTTTCAATTGCCCACTTTAATAATAAATAAAACTTAGTATAGATTACACAGGTTTACAAATTCGGGCAAACCTTTGGACCCGAGAAGACAAGCATGTTTCTTAAGGTTTTTCGGTGCGCTGAATTCGAATCCGTTGTCAGTTTTTCGAGATTGGCTTTTCAAGAAACAATGTGTCAAATCTTGGCCAATATCAAATACAATGAACACCAATGGAACATTTGTGGCGATTTAAAGGTTTGGAACTATAAGAACATTAATTGTAATTAAATCTAAAATATTTATTGATTAATGTATTATTTAAACAGGAAATTGATCTCCTGACTGGGATGCAATCGGGATTCACAAAACATTGCTGCTTTCTCTGTCTCTGGGATAGCCCTGCAACTGAGGATCATTATGTGGGAAAACATTGGCCAAGTGGTTCGAATTTTGACCCGGAAAAGAAAATGTATCGGCTACAGCACATGTTGACCCAGAAAACGTTTTACTGCCACACATCGAACTTGGCCTTATAAAGAACTTCTTCAAAGCGCTCGACCATGAAGGGCCGGCTTTCCAGTATTTAACCAAGCTTTTTCACAAAATTTCACATGCGTAAATCAAAGAAGGTGTATTTGTCGGACTTCTTCTTCTTCTTCTTCTTCTTCTTCTTCTTCTTCTCTTATTTAGGTCAAAAACTGTTTTTCTTAACGCATTCATTCCTTATGGTGTTTCAATTGATGTGGAAACCCAGCTTTCCATCCATCTTTTTAACGGTCTTCCGGGATCTCTTTTTCCTTTTGGCCTTTGATCCCTTGCTATTTTGATTAATCGTTCATCATCTGCTCTTTGGACGTGCTCATTCCATTTTCTTCTTCTCCCTCTAACGAATCTTGCTACATCTCCGACTCCACATTCTTCTCTTATATCTCTGTTTCTGACTCTATCCCTCCTTGTTTTCCCCACTATCGTTCTTAAGGTGCTCATTTCTGTAGTCCGCATCAGTTGCTTAGTTCTGCTTGTATCGGCTCTGGTTTCCGCTGCATAGGTCATTGTTGGTCTTACCATTGTTTTGTATATTTTTACTTTGCTTTCTTTTGTGAGGTATTTGTTTTTCCACGTTACGTCTCTTAGGTATCCAGATACCCGTGCCGCTTTCATGACCTGTTGTTTGACTTCCTTGTAGCTGTTCCGTTCACTTGTTATTTCTACCCCAAGATACATAAAAGACATCACTTGTTCTATAATTTTGTTGTTCACTTCCTGTTTACACCTTATGGGCTCCTTAGACACAACCAACGATTTTGTTTTTTCTGTCGATATCAGCATGTTATATATTTTAGCCGTATTTGTGAACCGGTGGAGAAGTCGTTGTAGGTTGCCCTCGTTATCCGCGATTAGTATCGCATCGTCAGCATAAAATAAAATGGTTAACTTGTTTTTTCCCATTTTGTAGCCGTTCATGTTCTTCACACTATCTATAAGTTTGTTCATAATTAGATTAAAGAGGATTGGGCTTAAAGAGTCCCCTTGTCGGATACCAGTACTGCTTCTAATTTCCTCGGTTAATCCTTTTCCTGTTTGTATTTTAGTCTTAGTGTTTGTGTATATGTCTTCTATTATAGTTATTAACTGTTTTGGTGTGTTGTTCTCATGTAGTATTGTTAGCACGTCGTGTAGTTTCACTCGATAGAATGCCTTTTGTAAGTCAACAAAACACATAAAGGCTGGCGCGTTAAATTCGATCGCTTTTTCGACTATTTGACGGATAACAAATATGGCATCATTAACGGACCGATTTGGGCGAAATCCCTGTTGCTCTTCATTTATGGTTAGTCGGTATTGGATTTTTTCTAGTATCACTTTGGTTAGCAATTTCTGTGTCGAATGTTATACCTCTATAATTTTCAGGGTTGTTTTTGTTTCCCTTTTTGAATATTGGGATGGTGATGCTGATTTTCCATTCCAGGGGTATTCTTCCACTTCCGAGTATGATGTTAAATAGCTTTGTTAGTTCTTCTATTAACTGTTCTCCGCCGTATTTCAACAATTCGTTTCTTATATTATCATTTCCAGGGGCTTTCCTGTTCTTTAACGTTTTCATTGCCCTTTGAATGTCGTCTGTTGATAAATGTACTCTACCTTCATTCAGGTTTACCGTTGTACGGTGTTCAGGGGTATGTTCCTCTTGTTTGTAGAGGCCTTCAAGGTATTCTTCCCATTTTTTGTTGTTAATCGGGTTTATCTTTACCGTTTCATTAACTTCTGCTTTTCTATTCCTCAGCATTCGCCACATTTTCTTTTGAGAGCCGTACATATCTCGCTCGATGTCTTTTGTGTATTTCTCCCAGAACATTTCTTTTAGCTGTCTTATTTTCTGATTAGCTATGTTTCGTTCTTCTACATAAATTCGTCTGTCTTCTTCTGTTCTGGTCGTTTTGTATCGTAGGAATGCTTTTTTCTTTTTGTCTGTAATTTCCTTTACCTCGGTGGTGTACCATGGTGTTTTATTATTTTGTGATGGGCATAGTTTTGTTTTACGTTTCCCTACAGCTTCCTCTGCGGCTTTTAAGATGTTGTTTTTTGTTTTCCTCCATGCTTCGACTGAGTTATCGTTGTTTGTTATTGGTGTTCTGTTTATTTTATCCTTTAGTCTTATTGTATATAAGTTTCTTGTACTTTTGTCTTCTAATGATTCTACATTGAGCTTTTCTATATATTCATTGTTAGTCTTCCGTTTTAATTGATATTTTGTTCTTATTTTACAAAGCACTAACGAGTGATCGCTTCCGATGTTTGCCGAGTTCAGTGTTCTCACTTCCAATATCTCTGTGGGGGTAAATTGCCGATTCGTGATGATATAGTCTATCATTGATTGATGGCCTTGTGAATTTCTGAAGGTGTATTTGTACTTAAAGTCATGTTTAAAGAATGTGTTATTAATTCTCAAGTTGTTTTGTGCATAGAAATCAACCAATAAGTCACCGTTATCGTTACTGACGTCTTCATTGAAGCGTTGTTTTACACCTTGTAGCGGTGCGTTTCCAATTCGAGCATTAAAATCGCCCATTAGTATAGTTTGGTGATTAGTGGGTATTGTATCAATGTGGTTTTGCAGTTCCTCATAGAACTTTCGTCTTTCCTCTCTTGGTTTTGAGGAGTCGGGGGCATAGATGCTGATGATATGCAAATATTTGTTATCTATTTTTAGTTTGACCTTTACTATTTTTTCGCTGATGTAATCTATGTCTTCGATATACGGTTAAAATTTTGCATGTAGTAGTATTCCTACTCCTGCGTTGGCTCTTTCGTTTTTCGGTTTTCCGCTGTATGCAAAAATATAGTAATTAACGATGTGAATTCCTTTGCCTTTTTTCTTTGCTTCAGAGATGCTGCAAATGTCTATGTTCTTTTCTGAGATTTCCGCTATTATTTCTTGGTCCTTGTTGTTCCAGGATTTAATGTTCCTTGTTCCGAGTCTGAGTATGTTTTTGTTTTTCAATCCCTTCGTCCTAATTCGTTGCCGGGTCGTCGTCGATTTGTCCGTCCTATTTCCGAGGCATTGCGTGGTTCTTTGATCGACTGGTTCTTTTTACGGTAGGTAGATTGCTAATCTGGCCCACCAACCCTCCTCCTTTATCCGGGCTTGGGACCGGCAGCGACAGCTGCAGGGCTACTCAATCCACCCTACAGCTTTCTCAGGCGGGTTATTTGTCGGACTTGATATTCGAAAGGTGATGGACGACAACAACTTTCCAACGTATTTAAAGGCCGACGAAGCAGTAGCATGGGGATCTTTAAAAAGTGTTGTTCACAGCTTTCTCGGCAAACGAAAAATCCCCCAGATTTCAAGCAAATAATAGTCAATTCTTTGAAAAACTATCGCAAGATTGCGGCTCGAATGCCTTTAAATATTCATTTCCTGCATTCCCATCTGGATTTCTTTCCGGATAATTGGATAATTTGGGCGAGACGAGCGACGAGCAAAGAGAAAGGCTGCACCAAAATTTGATGAGAATCGAGAAACGCTACCAAGGATTTTGGGACGAGTGCATAATGAGCGACTACTGTTGGACTTTAACGCGTGAAACGGACCCCCAACAATACAAACGATTCAGTTCTACTGCACTTCACTTCTGTTATGTCACGTTTTTTCAATAAAATGGTTACAAACCGTAGAAAATCGTTAAATTGTTATATCGATTATTTCGAAATCTAGAGCCAATCAAGAGAAATAGACTGCAGATTCGGATTCAAAGTCTGAAATTACCTTAGAGACGCCTTTTGGTTGCTCGGGTCCAAAACCGTGTATACTTGTGATATCTAACAAGACAGATTTTAGTTTCTTCAGGATATTTCAGAAGTGCTTGCAGATATCTTAAAAATCGATACATTTTCGAAAGGGACATCACAACTTGTCCCTCATTTAATCGACTTAAAATCTTCTAAGCTAGTGGAGATCCCAATGTACAACATCTTGGCTCGAACACCTTGTTTAAGGGCCTAGCTAGCGACAAGTTAAATGAGCCTCATTCGTGCTGTCCAATGCTCGAGCAAGTAGGCGAAAGCTTACCAACATCCTTAACAGATAAGGTACAAGAGAAGAAGATTTACTCCAGCAAGTCAGAGGCTGCTCTGATTCTCGTTATTTGGTATCTAATTGTAAATTTTTACGATAATCTTACAAAAACTTAGCTTACAATTTGTATAAATCAATATTTTCCCAGAAAAACCGCTTAGGTTTAATCTATCTTACTTGTTCGTCTTTTTACATATTGTTCTTAAACATCTTTGGCCATGGATTCATATTGTATCAATCCTCATGATTAAAAGTTACTTGGCGATTTTACTAACTAAAACATAGTTCTGCAGGTAGGTATTGAGAATATATATAATAACAATTTTTATGTAGTTGTTAATATGTAGGTACAATTGCCGTTTGTTAATTATATGTCAAACTGAACTCGATGCAGGAAATCTATGCGCCTTACATGCATAACATAAATGATAGCAAAATTTTCTGAAAATTATGAAAGAGATTATACTACATACAATACATTCACCTTTAAACCACACCAAACCCAAGACTAAACTATTAACAATTATAAATAGTTTCGATATAATAAACTTATGAAACTGTTGTTACAAATTAGTTAAATCAAAAAATTCGAAGAAGTTGTATAGCCACTATATTCGCCTGACTTATGTCTTAATATTTCAAATTGGAAGTCAATTAGGAAAAGCATCTTTATAAAAACAAATCGTATTCAAATTTAACAGCTCAAGCATCCGCGAAATATTTTTTAAATTTTCTGGTAGCTACCAGTTCTGATTAGAATCATCTTCTTCTATATTTGATTGATTTATTATATTAATATATGCCGGCTTATACATGCATACGTCATAAATATAAAACCAACGTAAAAACGGTCTTCTAGTCACAATGATTGCTTATGAACAGTTTAAAAAATATATATTTTGCTCATAATCATAAGCAAAATAATTGTTTTACAAATAAAGAAAATATGCAAAAAAGCATGTGTTTATTACATATTTTACAATTCAACTTTCTATAAAACAGCTGCAAAAATGTTTTTATCAATATTCTTACTTCATAATTGAATCTTGCAATTAATATTCATGACTTCTTCTGCCACTGAAAGCGTTTCTGCCTCTATGAACACCTCTTGCTCTACCACCTCTGCCTTCATGATTATGTCCATGTTCATGGTCATGTCCATGTTCATGCATGTGTTCATGTTCATGTGGGTGTCTATGTCCTCCACTTTGTCTTCCACCATCAGCATGGGCAATGATGGAAGCTACCACCATTGACACACCCAAAAAGATAATCTGAAATATAGAAGTTGTAAAATATACAGTTATAGTAGTACGAATGTAAAGCTTATATTAATATTAACTGATGTTTTCGTCTGCTTATTTGCTTATGCTTATGCCCGTTGTTTTATAAAATACTTACATAGATTGCAATAAAAAAAAGGTTTAAGTTGCTGAAACGTTCGTATTTTACTTGTTTTCTAAATTATAATTTGGGCAAGTATTATGGAAAGCAAGGTTTCCCCTCTAATTCTGTAGCTGTTCTACTATAAATGGAATTTTTACATAAAAGGAAATGATTTTCATCATTTATATACATTTTTACGTCTTAGTCCTTTATACACAAACTTTAACAGTTTTTCAGGGATAACTTAAAGATGTACAGAAAACGTTATTCCATGTAAAATAAGCCATATTTTGAAGATTGAGTTTTTTTGCAATTATGTAAATATACCGAATATCTGCATCAATATTTGAAAAACCACACAAAAACATCTTACAACAATTTCTAAGAAATTAATTTTTGTCTTCATGTAAATTTCATTTATAAAATGGTTCACACCTTAATTTATACTATAATTTCATGGAATGAATCTGCTTGAGATGCTCAAAGTCTCTTAAAACTTTAATTTAATCACAGAACAACAACCACCCTCTTTGGAAAAATAAAATAACAAATTGCAATTGTAACTTACCAAATATTTTGCCATGGTCACAAATTTTCCACTGACTACCTGCACTCAAAATATTTGCTTTTATACTTTTAGGATAACATGGTTCTAATAATGATTTAATTTAATTAATTGTAACCCTTTGTCTGTTTAATTAATGTTATTCAAATTTCCGTTTTTGTTACCATTACAATAAAACCCATAAGTCGATTATATTACCTGAACCGTTATATGTAAGAAGTAAAATTTCCAAAAAGTCTAAAACTAAAGAGGCACCTGTTCGTAGGGTCATAGTATTAATCACTTTTGATTTATTGGAAACCTTGAAAATTATTCCATCATATAATATTCATTGCATTTTGCACAAAGACAGCAATGAATAAGTAAACAGCTATGAATTGCAATTAACTCCAAGCTCTATTTTTTGTTGTTTAAAAGTTTAACATTATGGCCATGAACTAAATGTCTCAAATTATGAGGACTCTTTAGAAGTACGGTGAATGTGAATTAAAGTTTAAAAGTATGACCTCTGGTTATCACCGAATTCTAATTCTACCGTCCCTTCCTAAAGTAGGGTCATGTAATATATTATATTATGCAGTTTATTATTTATATAATATGTTGCAATTCTGTAACTGATTCTATGCAAGAAAATTTCTATACCTATGATGAGTCAAATTAGGACAATCTAAATAAATATCTGTGTAGCGCATTACTAAAGGCAAGCTAAATAGGCAAATTACCTTTTTTATAACGAAACAAATCTAAGCCAAACTTCGTATAATACAAAGGAACAAACTGTTCCTTTTCCAATTTTTAAGGTTGATGAATTATTTGCCTTTTCATTGCAACTTTTTTTCTAATTTGTCCTTCTTCGAGACAGTATAATACTGAAATATGAAAAAATTTACATATAAAACTTTCATTTTAGGTTGTACAGCCAAAACAATAGCGGAGAATCTGCGGTCTTCAAGAAGAACATCCGTACTTTGATATCTTTGCAGGAGTTTGTCTAATTCATCAAAGGTTTTCAGACAACTTATTTTTACAAATAGAGAAATTTTTCTGACATCAAATAATTTCTTGCATTTAATTTGGTCCCATGAGTCGCGTTTTATGAACTGTGGATTATTTAACATAAAAAAATAATGTCCTGGGCTAATGAAAACCCACGATTAACTAGAAATTTCAGACGTCAAGTTAAATAGGGCTTCATCGTATGGATTGGCGTATTAAATGGGAATATTGTAGGTCCAATCATTTTCAGCGGCACTCTTACATCTGAAAGTTATCTTAATTACTTTTAATATAATATGGAAGATATTGTGGAGAATATGGAGCTTGCTAGATCTCGCAATATGTGGTTTCAACAAGATGGAGCACCACTACACAATGCTCAGATTGTAACTAATTATTTAAATAATACATATCCCCAGAGATGGATTGGAAATGAGGGGCATTTTAGGTAGCCTGATGATTCCCGGATTCAACATTATTAGATTTTTGCGCAACAATTTATTAGGAATACCAGTTTGTCTGTACTGCAAATATGCCAATTTCGCATTCAGAATAACCGACAACTATTCGAACATTTGTTTTAAGTAACTATCTTCAATGTTCCTAATTTTTTTGTGTCAGCTATATTTAGTAAATATTTTTATGTTTGGTACTTATCTACTATTTTTACATTGCCGTATTTGTCCCATTTTGCTGTTTATCACAAAATCGATAAATCATCATCTCTAATAATATTACCTTCAAATTTTAGTATTTGTTTGGATTGAATCCAAATACAAGTGCATTTATTTTGGAGAGATAATTCAATTATTTTGTAGTAATTTCAAAACAATATAAACTACTCACAAATGAATAGGGATATTGTAATATAAAGCATATATGTTTGTATTTGGCGGCTAATGGTCGTCTATTATTGATAATTAGAGCAAGCGGCAATGTTTGTGGTTAAAAACAAGAAACAATCGAATCCAATTGCAATTACAATAATCTTTCCTGTGTTCTTAAGATCTTTTTTGTTCATGGATTTTTAATTCGTGTGTTAACATTTGTGTTCTTAACAGTTCGACTGCCACGAAAATTTCATCAAAATTTTCTCTACGCCAAAGCTAAATTTCAATTAATGCTGTGCTACTGAAAGCCTTCGAAGCAAAAGAAATTAAATCTTTTCAAAAACAATACCTGAAAAACTGAAAAATGTGCAGCGGTCACATATGACCGCTTCGGCACCGGCGGCATGATTATCTCCTCATTGCCGGAGCGGCCACACCAGCAGTCACGCAGTATGCAAGTTAAACTTGCTTAGCGTTGTCTTGAATATCTGCACATGTACATACATACATTCGTTGTGGCAGATTGATAGTATTAGTAGTGAGAGTGTCCGGTCAAGAAAAATATTGGAATTGGCTTTAGGGCAAAAAAAGCAGGTAAGATAAAGAATATTATGCAGTAAAATTTCAAATTGTAGAAATTTACTGTGGTAAATTTGTGGTTTTTTCCGCCAACGCTTACACATTGTTATATTCTATACTTACTTTTGTTCACTGTTTCCATCTGCATTTTCACATGATGAAAATTCAGATGATTTTGACGACTTTGATTGTGATCCTGCTTATTTACCATCTAGCGATGAAGAAGTTGTTAGTACAAGTTCAGATTCCGACGCTGAAATTGCTTATAAAAGAGGCCGTAAACGGTATCCAAATGTTCAAGTTGAAGCTAGGTATGAAGAAAGACCTCCTGTGGACGAAGAAAGACCATGTTGTTCAAAAACTCTCTACACAAACGTGAAATGTAAACCTGATACTAACAGAAACCATGTAGTTGAAGATAAAGTTCAATATATCACCGAGGAAGAGTTTCAAGAAGCTTTCCATGTTGATGCAGAATTGATGGAAACCTGTGAATCTAATGAAGTGTCAAATAGAAGTTCAAGAGATGATAAAATTACAGATGACATATGGACACAGCCTGTAGGAAATCACAAGAATTTCAACTATTCTGCTGCAGCTGGTTTGGCACCGAACTACGCTGCCGTTCTTGTATAATTTAACGTCGTATAGTTGCTACAGTGCATTTCTGGATAACAAAATTATTGACGAAATGGTGACACAAACAAATCTCTACGCAACTCAGATTTTGACTGAAAGCGAGGACGTCTGTAAGGAATCTAGACTTCATCAGTGGGTTCCTACAAACAGATCAGAAATGTTAAAGTTTCTTGGAATTATTGCCTACATGGGCATGGTGAAAATGCCTTCACTCGAGCTATATTGGAGTCAGGATGAACTGTTCAAGAATAGTATTATTCCCAAGATAATTTCAAAAAACAGATTCCAACTTTTTGCTGAGGACATGGCATTTTTCTGACAACTCTCCTTCTCCCGAAGGAGATCGTTTACACAAAATTCAGTCCTTATTATAAAAACTTGTCGTAAACTGCCAAGCCATATACACACCTGGCAAGACATTCTGTATAGATGAGTTGGTTGTTCCCTACCAACGCCGACTCCTTTTTAAACAATATATTCCCCAAAAAACACACAAGTACGGTGTCAAACTGTGTAAGCTTTGCAGCGACAACGGATATTCTTGGAACGTAAGAATTTACGCAGGGAAAGAGAAAGTTACGGGAAGCGCGTCTGTTCCAACAAATATTGTTATAATATTATCTAAAAATTTGTTAAATTCTGGAAGGACTATTATTGCAGATAACTTTTATACTAGCCTGGAACTCACAAACATATTCCTCGAAAACCAAACACATTATATAGGAACACTAAGATCAAATCGACGTGGGAATCCGAAGGAAGTGGTTAACAAAAAACTCAAAAAAGGAGAAGTCTTTGACTTGGAAAACGAGCAAGCTGTGTGCAACATGAAATCGCGAGATAATAGAGATGTACTTCTTTTATCAACAAAAGACACGACAGAGACTGATGTTCAAAGAAGAACTGGCGTAGTAAAAAAACCTAAGGCCATAATAGAATATAATGAGGGAAAAACATTAAAAGATTTGTCCGATCAAATGTCTAGTTACAGTTCTCCTCTTAAAAAATCCATAAAATGGTACCGAAAGCTTGCCATCGAGTTTCTACTAGGAACTACCCTTGTAAATGCTCATATCACTTACAATCAATTAGCAGGCAGAAAAATGAAAAATACTAAATTCAGGGAAAAACTCATCAGGACACTTTTGACGGGAGATTTGGAAACTCGTAATTCTGATTTAGATGAAAGAGAGATGAACGAAGAACGAACAAGAAAATCAATGCGGATGCATAAATTATTGAAAAAAGAAGGGTTGTTAGTGAAAGCGCGAAGATATTGCAGAGGATGCTATGATAAAATCGTTGATGTTCACTATTCTCATAAGGAAATGAAAGGAAAATTGACTAAAAACCAAGTAAAGAAAGTTGCTACATACTGTAATGACTGTGAAAATCAACCCCACTATTGCTTGGACTGTTTTAATTTGTCACGCAATAAATAGATACCTACTTGGACAATCCTATAAAAAAGTTCATGTCTGTTTAGCCATAAATATTCAATATGTAATGAGTTCAAGTTCTTTCATTTATTTAAACTATTTCTATAACAAAGAACAAACGTATAATAAAAATTGGTGGCATCACCCTTGCCTACGATGCCAGAGCTGTCATGTAACACTAATAAACTAATCCTACGAACGAACGCTGGCAAGCACAACAAATTTAGTTGCAGCGGTCTCATATGACCGCCATGAAAGTCAACCTGTTAATAATAAACAACAATGCAGAGAAACCATTTAACAATAGAACAACGAAATTTAGCCGTTCCTATGCACCAAGGAGGAGATCGCCACGTCTACATTGCTGATATATTAGGAACGACTTCTGGTAATTAATGCAAGAATGCACCCCTTTTTAACTGCTCGACATCTACAGTAGTGCTCCAGAATGCCACAGGAAATTGAATCTCCGACCAAACTGTCGAAATCGATTGTTTGAGGTAGCACTTACCTCATACCTCCCCCTGACATGTCCTGTTAAAACGGTGGCTCAACGAAGACACCGGGTGGAATGGTCAAAACGTAGGCTTCAAGAAGCGGCACCGTGAGATGATATACTGTTTTCGAGCGAGTCCAGATATTGGCTCAACCACGATAGCCGGCGTCAAAGAGTATAACGTAGTGCCGGACATTGTAGCTTACCTCAGTATACCCAACCAGTCGTTGCCTTTGGTGGTTGTGGTCTTATGGGCTGGAATTTCTTTTGGGTGGCGTACTGACCTCCGTAACTTTAATGGTACACTCACGGGTCAACGTTATGCCCAAGAGAACATTATGGACCATGTTCTGAACCGTCGCAACTCTGATGGACGGGCGTATTTTGTTTTTCTTGACGACAACGCAAGGCCGCATCGTACTTGGGTTGTTTTAGAAATGCTTCGAGATGAGGAAATAAACCATCTTGCTCTTTCTC
>JABXWE010026930.1:0-17387 GCA_014611495.1 Limonius californicus | reverse complement strand
CACGAAAAACATTTGAAAAACATTGAAACAATACTACTAGCGACTAAGGAGCGAACTTGGAATAGCTTCCATTATAATTAGCTACTGCAGGTACTGCACTACCTTAACAGGTCTTGTTC
This sequence comes from Limonius californicus, assembly GCA_014611495.1. Taxonomy (NCBI): domain Eukaryota; kingdom Metazoa; phylum Arthropoda; class Insecta; order Coleoptera; family Elateridae; genus Limonius; species Limonius californicus. Next base: position 17,268 of record JABXWE010026930.1, on the reverse strand, counting down.
GGTTATCATCTTCCATCGATACCTTTCTTTAGCCGTCATCTCCCAGTTTCTGATACTTGGTTCGTTGAGATTTGCCATTTAGATCTTCCTTTAGCTCCAAGTTTCTGATATTTAGTTCGTTGCGATTTGCCGTTTAGATCTTCCTTTCCTTTTCTTCTTTTAGCTGCAAGTTTCAGTATTACTTTCGTAGCCCCAACATCGTTCCGTGTTTCTATGTGTCCTAACCAACACATTCTTTGGTCTTTAATTTATTGTGTGATACTCGATTCTCTGAACAGTTGAATTATTTCTGTGTATGATCTTCGCTGTCATTGACCACTTCTTAACGCTGAAAATACTTCTCCGGATCTTCCTTTCCCTCTAGTCTTTTGTAGTTACATTTTAGGGGGACAGCGGTAAGTAATGGCCGCAGCGCTTGGCTTCGGAATTATTCTACCAAAGTTGCTCAGGTTGGAATCCTAAATATTGCACTTTCCCAGGGTGTTTGTGGTGTCTGAGGCATGGGTTGTTCAAAGGTGGGGCATATTCACCCCTGAATAGCACGAAATGTGCGGAGCCGGGATAAGCTGGATGGGATGGGAATCTACCAAAGACAACTCCACGATTCTTAAAAAAAAGTTACACTTGTATAAACCTACACCCGTAAGCCACTACCGGTAGTACGAGGGCTGCCTTTTATATTTCGGGATTAGAGAACAAAAACAAATATTTATTATCGAAAATGACTATTGTTTTTCAAAATTTTCTCCATGAAGATCAATACACTTTTGCATGCGTGTGAACCAATTTTCGAAGCACTTTTTCCACTCCGATTGAGGTATCTCCAAAACATGTATTTTGAACGCATCAACCGCTTCTTCAGGTGTCGAAAAACGTTGACCTCGCAATTTATTTTTGATGTTCGGGAATAAAAAGAAGTCATTGGGTACCAAATCAGGATTATACGGCGGACGGCTTATCAAATCGACGTTTTGAGTGATGTGTGAGTGCTCGCATTGTCGTGGTGGAGAATGATCCGTCTTCGGCGGTTGGTTTTCCTTATTTCTCCGAAGACTTGTGGCAAGCAAATAGTTGTGTACCATTCAGAATTGACCGTTCTACGTTGCACCAATGGTATGGTTGACACATATCCAGTTTTTCCGTAAAATAAGGCGACCATTTGCTTCGAAGTGCTACGAGCACGAAACAAACTTTTGTTGGGTTTGGCTCGCCTTGGAAGACCCATACAGTCGACTGCTGTTTACTTTCAAGCTCATACGCGTAGATACACGATTCGTCACCTGTCACGATATCATACACATGTTTTGAAGCAACGCAATCGAATTTTTTGAACATTTCTTGCCACCAATTGACACGAGCTTGTTTCGCGAACAAATCTTTTTTATGGCCAAATGTTCATGCAATATTGAATGTATGCTGGTCCTACTAATGTCCAAGGATACCTCAATCTCACGATAAGTCACATGACGATCTTGCAGTATCAGTTCAAGCACTGCATTAATGTTTTTCGGAACAACAACCGATTTTGGACGACCTTCACGAAATTCGTCGTTGAGCGAAAGACGGCCACGATTGACTTCGGTAAACCATCGATAAACACTGGTCCTTGATGGTACTTCATCGTCAAAAATCGAATTCAGTTCATCGATACACTGTTGTTGAGTTAATCCACGTTGAAAGTTCTAAAAAATAATCGCACGAAAATGTTCACTATTTAATTCCATTGTTTGGCCAATATGAATTTTTCAAGTTACTGTAAACAACGCAAATAGCGCTCGTACGTCAAAACGTTCTGAGTACCTATACCGTCAAAAATGTCAAACTTTACGGTAGAGACGTCAGTTGCCAGATGGCATCACTAGGGTTGCCCAATCCCGAAATATAAAAGGCAACCCTCGTATAAGAGTTATATATCATAACACCGCCTCCCTGCACCCTGGTTCCTTTTATTAATAGATCATTTACTTCCATTTTTATTTGCAATTGCTACCGCTAGAAAGCTAAATTCGTTCACTTCTACGAATATATACATATTCATGTTTAATCTTAGAATCTATCCATTCTCTTTCTTCATTACCAACACATATCTTGATATAGTTAGCGTTTCCTTCATTCATTTGGGGTGGAATTCTAGCTCTTCTCCTCTTGGTGCACCCAGTTAAAGAGGTAGAACTATTAACAGCCAAACCATCACTGCGAGATATCTTGGCTGGATAAGCTATCTTTCCGAACACCTTATTTTCCAGAAGAAAAGAACACGGAATTTAGGGCCACTACTTCAGATATATCAATTATATATAAAAGGAATAAGTACGTCCAAGACTGAACATTTATATATTGTATCACATGCATATGTAAAGCATTTCTATACGAACAAAGAGAAATTCATTGCGAACTATGTTTCTTAGCAACTTTTTTGTCTTCGTAGGTCACCTTGCAGTTGTCTTGTTGGTAATATCTACAGTCAACATTTACATGCATATGTAGTGCATTCCTATACGAATAAATCATTGTTGTTTGAGTTGAAAACCCTAATCCTTTGTAACTTTATCCAGCCTTCATAGCATATCTCGCAGTTTTCTTCTTCTTGGAATTACTGTTGGTAATGGTGTTTCTGGTGAAATACTGTGCCTCTACTATGAATTTTACCATAAAGCGGTATTTTCTGCAGGAGTTAGCTGAGAAGGTCTGTTGACAATGAGTCTCTCTGTTTAAGACCTCCGCAAACAGCAAAAGCTTCGGATATATTTCAATTAACATTGACATTATTTGAGTCCCATTTTGTCAATCTGAATAGTTCTGCAGCTAAACTAAGGTCTTCCATCACTTTGTATAATTTATTTCGGGTTACTGTGCTGTAATTTTCGTTAAAAACCGTCCAGTTGGGCTTGTGGCTACTTGCTATTAGTTATTTTATAACGAAACTTTAATCAGAGACCTATCTATTCTTCTTGGTTCCACACTGGTAATACCAATGATTTCTTCTGCTACTGTTTTCGGCCAGATTTGCCAAGCATTTGCAAAGTCTTTGTAGGTTAAATTAAATCCTCTGTAATTCTCAATGTTTTATCTACATTTTTGTATACCACGCAACGTACAGCTTCTGACCGTCTTCACGGCATCTCCTCCTTGTACCACACTTCTGGTATACCCGCATGTATTTCTTTTTTAAAGTCGGACCGCCGATGTTTAATAGTTCCGCAGTTCTGCCACTATAGCGCATATCCCAGCACTTTCATTATTTTCTAATTTTGTTCATATGGTTTGAACTTCTTCGAAATTATTCCTCCAGGGCATTTTACTTGACTGCTTCCAATACATTTCTTATGACAATTTCCGGTTCCATTTTATTTTCTGGAACCTTTTCTACAGATAACTCTCTTAATCTTTGAAGAAGAAAGGCTTTCCTTTATAGACCATACATTTTTTGGTTCATGGTAAAAGTTCCCTGTTGAGAAACTTGCCTTCTACTTGTTCTACGTTTCTTTTATTAGCATATCACAGACGGTAATACTCCTCACTATTATCTTAGCGTATTAGCCATATATATTTCATTTTTTCAAACTGTAATCCTCATTCTCGCGAGACCACTATTCTAAAAGTTGCTTAGAAAAACACCACATATTTTAATGTTTTCAACAATTCAATCACTATGTGATTGGATGATTAAAATACATTTAATTTCTTATTTTGGTCAACTCTGTAGGTGTAACATCAATAAGTTCCTTAAATAATTCACTTCGGGAGCGAAATAAAATTTCACGTGGGTTACCCGATGAAGTATCCAAGGTATAAATAAAATTCCCTAACCTAACACACTGTGTACCGCGAAAACCGATTAATAAATTGCTTAATTATTTAATTGTGGCACCGATTAGCATTACGGGGAGTAATTTGGCACGCCTAGGCCCAGGTGCTGCCAAAATCGAGTAACTTTCGACAATTCAATTATACCTACAATATGTTATTTATAGCGCATAATGAAACCCATTGATTACCTTTTAAAATCTCGATTTCTGCATGTTTCACAAGAATCGATTATACGTTTTAACAACCTGAAAATTCTCATTTTGCGAGTTAATAAAGCACATTCTTGGAAATCTTAATCACACTTCGAATTGTTTTCATTCCTCAGAGACGAGAAAATTATTTTTGTTTCCAGTTTAATAGAATGCAAAAGATTTGTCTATTGCTTAGACGCAAAAAAAAATGTAATCTATATAATTACCAAGAATTTCGTCGCATTGCAGAGAGTAAAATGACCAAACAATCCAGGTTAAGTAGAAAAAACGGGTGATTGTTTTCCTGCGACTAGTTCAATTTATCTAAGAACAATTACTGCAGTCTGCACATGAACGTTAGTAGGCTTTTTCACCTGTTAACCAGACGTAATTGAAACCAAGGCCATTTAAAACTTTGATGAGATGTCTGGATTCTGAGTGAGGTTGTGCTCGGAGTAATTGCAGTTTCTAGCGGACGTTTATAATCATTAATTAAAGGTATGCAGTGCAGGTAATTGTAAGATATGACGTTCATCTAGCAAGTTGTTAAATTATGACGTTAATATCCATCTTAGTGAATAAACCGTGGCCCTCGTGCTACTTTAAAATGATGGTTTAATTATATAGCATATGTTAGGTAAACGAATGAAATAAACAACACTCATATGCATGCTCCTTGGCAAGTATTTTGGTCGTAGTTCAAATGTACACAACCTCAATGTATGTATACAGGGTGTCTCAGAAAGAATGGGCCAGCGTTTACTCATAGATTCTTTAGGTAAAAATAAACCGATTAAACCTAATATACCTTAGGCAGAAAGTCCTTCCTTAAGAAGTTATAGGGCCTTAAAGTTCAATTTTTTATTTTTTCTTTTTATTGTAATTTCCACAAATCTTAAGATATTTCTTTGAAATTTGGTACACGTACTTACCATTATGCTGTACAGTGACTGAATTATTTTCATTAATCAGACTTGACCGTAAGAGGCACTTAACCTACCACTGAAATCTTATTTTAGCTCTAACTTTGTTATTAGTAGAACATTTTGCAATTTTAGGTTATTTTCTAAAGAGAATTAAAAAGTACAAAAATAAGGTACTCTTAGTTCATACGCGTAAAGGCAACCGTTTGCCTTAAAATGCTTGTCCCAAGTTTTGGGTTGCGGTTACGACATGCAATTATCAGGTAGGCATGATCGCAAAAAAAATGGGTAGTGCTTGTGACCTGCAGTAAAGAACAATGCTAAGTAAATTAAATACGTTGGTGTTATAGAAATTGTATTTTTAATTTCTATTTCGTGTTTACGAAAATGCAGCGACGTTCGTTATGTCGAGGCATTTTCGTAAATGAAACAGAAATTAAAAATACAATTTCTATAACACCAAAGTATTCAATTGACTTAGCATTATTCTTTACTGTAGGTCACAAGCACTACCCATTGTTTTTGCGATCATGGCCTACCTGATAATTGCATGTCGTAACCGCAACCCAAAACTTGGGACAAGCATTTTAAGGCAAACGGTTGCCTTTACGCGTATGAACTAAGAGTACCTTATTTTTGTATTTTTTAATTCTCTTTCAGAAAATAAAATAAAATTGTAAAACTTTCTACTAATAACAAAGTTAGAGCTAAAATAAGATTTCAGTGGTAGGTTAAGTGCCTCTTACGGTCAAGTCTGATTAATGAAAATAATTCAGTCACTGTATAGCATAATGGTAAGTACGTGTACCAAATTTCAAAGAAATATCTTTAGATTTGTGGAAATTACAATAAAAAGAAAAAATAAAAAATTGAACTTTAAGGCCCTATAACTTCTTAAGGAAGGACTTTCTGCCTAAGGTATATTAGGTTTAATCGGTTTATTTTTACCTAAAGAATCTATGACTAAACGCTGGCCCATTCTTTCTGAGACACCCTGTATATAATTTATAGTTGAACGGACCCTGGTCCTAAGAAGGAAGCACAACAAGGTAGGTTCGACTACCGTAAGCTGGCTGTTTCTCAAATACCAAGAATTTCGTGTGATTTGAAAGCGTGGATCCCATTTATTTTGATTTACCTTATACATTGTGATAACCAGGATTTTCTTCTGATAATCATCTTCTGTGAACCGTTCCTTCTTAGCTGTGTTAGTTAAAAAGTCTATTGCAACGGTTTGTTGCAGGCGGAAAGAACGATCGTTTGGACTGTTACAAATATTCGTAGTAGTAGTGGACATTGCAACTAATTATTTAGAAAGGAGTCATCAAATTAGACTAGCTAAAATAAAGTCCAATATAATTTAAAAAAGTATCTGCAATTTCCAATATCTAACAGTTTAACCAATAGCAAAGCATCAGTTAACTCAACCAATCATCAAATTGCATTTAACACTTCATTAACTTAATTTTTGAATTTCTGTAACCGAATTTAAAGTGAATGTGCCGGGAAAGTCTATTTAACGCTTTGTTGGGTAATGATTCATCAAGCATCTGACGATCGATTAAAGCACTTATTTTTCCTAGTTGATGAACCATCAACTATTATACAAAGTGATTAGATAAAGATTTATGATATTGACTGTATATTAATTATGTAACGCAAAGAAACATCTACGATTTTAACTTTTTGATGTCTGTAAGTTTATGTTTATCATATTTCTGACTAGAATTGCACTCGCGCATTTTTGCATATGTTTTGGGGATATTTATATTTCAAGTTGATTGCATACGGCATATATTGTATTTTACGTTATGGAAGCTTAAATATTTAGCATATTTACTGAATATAACGTTTGAAATATGATATTTGGGAGAGTGTTAAATTCTGTTGGATTTCCTCCAATAGATGTTTTAAAATTGAATCTGTATTAGGTGATTAATGGGAAATTATGGGGCCACCACTCGAAAAATTTTAAATGTGATAAATAAGTAACTATAACAATTTAGAAATTTAGGAGTAAAATGTCAAGTATATCAAACGGTGATTGCTGATTCACAATACCGTGATTAAAAGTTCAGACAACGCAGTAGGTACCTTATGATATTGGGTTGCCTAATTTTGGTATTGTTACGAATCCAATATCCAAAATTCTAAATTAAATTATTATTGCTTCATAGCTGTTATAATTTAGAGCTTCGCATACTCTGCAATAATGGACGGAATTGGTTCCGAAGTATCCGTGCTCGTTAAGCACCTTAAAGTACTTCTTCCACGTTAAGTACTGCTCCAGTTCACTTGGCGTTTTGTTTAAATAAATAATGTAATTGACTAAGTCTCTAGGGCTAGATTAATGTACGAATTCGGCGGCAAAAGCAGCTGGTAAATGCGCTTCAAAGTACCCATGACAATGGGGATGGCGTTTTTGGCATAACCATTCCACCAGAGCTTCTCAGTTACGTACTCATCACAGTTGGAGTTCTCGAAAGACAAATAGAATTTGTATTTTGAGATTTCTGCGCAGTCTTTTGTAAAGTGTCCTGGGCACTTAAGTGTTCCACATCCTTCATACTTACCAACTGGAATTTGGTTTCCTAACTGATTAACGTATCCCCAACGGTTGCTTCTGCCCCCACAATTGGAACCCATGATGGCGATCAGCACATCCTGCTTTTTGCCTTTGTTCCATTCTTCCAGGCTCTCTTCGACTCCATTCCCTCCAGGTTTTAAGGCTATGGTGCGACCATACGGAACTGGGATGTTGGAGTCCATTCTGTACGTCATGGACCAGTTGAATATACCAACATAATTTGCATGGTGTTATTTTTTGAGTGCATGAACGTGTGGAACGGACTCTGGTCAGTAAGGAATGTCCAAATTTGTTTGGGGTCTCGTTTGCCCTTTGGAAGCTGATCTACGTTCCTTGTTTGGTATAGATGAAACAACACAAAATCTGGATATTTGGATTTGGATTTTGGATATTGGGTTCGTATCAGTATTGTAGGTTCGTAGTCACTCTGTATATACTGCAGCAAATAGTAATAATAAAAATTATTTCTGTGCATTATAAACTAACGATTTGTACAGTATTAATTTGTAAAATAGTTGCCAATTGTTTTTATTACAAACTACAAAACATGCGAATTTTTTTAGGTATCTTTTATACAAATTTGTACTGTTTTAATCTTAGAATATTCTTCTAAGAGAACTACATATGCTATTACTAGCTCGAAGGAAGTTTTCAGACTCGTTCATGATATTATTACAATAATTGGAGATGCTGCGTAGTAGAAAATAGCAGGTAATTATGTAATGTGACGGTAATTAATTTACTGGAAACAGGAAATCGTCTTGTTAACTTTACAAACAACTCCTTATGATCTTCCTATTATATACAGGAATACGCAGGTAATTATCTTCTATGGGTATTATTTGTGGGTTAATTAAGCGTGTATCAACCAAGCCATAATACTAAATATAGTACTTATTCCCTAACTAAGTTACTTGCTGATAACAAGAATCTGTCAATTGCAACTGCAACTGCAAAATATATTACTGTAATAAAGATTTCGTTTGCGTTGTCATTATTTTGTACATTAGTAGTACATAAATCGTTACCATCCACATGTGCTTCCTTTGCAAAGCCACAAGAAAATTATAGGTGGATTGCCATTCACGATTTGTGCTGATAGCTTGTTCTTCTACTGAAAGCATAAATTTCTTACGAATCTGACGATTTTTCTATACATAAAGCTTTGTAAAGGTACATCGCTTATTTTCTAAGGTTATATGCTTCTTGGTGGAGTGTGTTTGCAAATAAATATAGTATATGTACGTGGTTTATTCAGAATCTAAAAAGCGTTTAAATACCGCGATAAAAAAGCAATAAAAATCCAAGTCAAAGACATCCTTGGAATTTTAAAGTCTTGTCTTAGATTAATCTGTAATTATAAAGATGTGAACATTATAAATATTTAACTGTCATACATTAATAATTGAATATTTACATTTCAAATTTAATTATTAGGTTATTTATTTAATTAATTACATCTTTTTGGTTCTTGTATACGGAATGTAGGCGTGGATCCTTAAGAAACGAGGAATAGACAAGCGTGTGAATTGTGGATACATTGACGTATGTTAAGGATATCGTAGACGGAAAGAAAGACGAATGAGGAAGTCCTACATCAGTTACATAAAGAACCAGAACTAATTAATACAATAAAGAAACGAAACTTACGGTATTTCGGGCATATCACCTGTGGAGCAAAATACCATCTGCTACAGTTATACAGGGAATAATAGCAGGGAAGAAGAACATAGGAAGACGAAGAACTTCCTGGTTGAAAAACTTACGAGATTGGTGCAACTGCTCCTTGGTAGAACTATTTAGGGCAGCAGACCCGAAAATAAGAATTGCTGTTATGGTCACCAAGCTACGATAGGAAAAGGCACCTAAAGAAGAAGAAGAAGAAGAAGAGGGGATATCATGGAAGCAATTTCTTCCAAGCCGATCAGAAAACTAAGTTAAGAAATTGATTTGTCATACTGTACTTGTTGGACCATTTAAAAAAAGATTTGGGCATGTTTTCATACAAAATGCAAATGGGCATCAACTTTTACCGCCTAGAACAAATTATTGGTACATGAAGCCTTGCTTCACCTCAATGGTTATCTTGATAACCAACATATGATAATATGGTCAACAGATAATCCGCATATGTTTAAGGAATTATCGTTACATCCACAAAAGGTCGATTTATGGGTTGCTGTTTGAAGAAGACGAATAGTTTACAAGTTTTTTGTAGAAAATATTATTCTCGATTATGTTACCTACCTTCTTCAACGAACTTCGTGGTGATGAAATTAGAAATGGTTACTTCCAGCAGGACAATGCCACAACACACAGTGTTCGCTAATCGTGTCATACAATTTATACAGGAATTTTATGATGATCGGTTAATTAGTATACATTTGTTTTCACCAAGAGCCCCTGATCGTACAGTTCTAGACTTCTTTCTACTCCTTTGTTTAAAAACAATATTTTACACCACAGAATCTAGAAGATTTACAAAATGCTGTTTCACAAAAGATAGATGAACTAATCCCTAATACTTTGGTGAATGTGCGATTTGTAGAATCTTTTATTTACTTCCCTCTGTAAATGTGTATGCAACAATTTTATTTCAAATAAACGTTTATTTATAGCCCATAACTGCATAACCTCACTACTTCGATTACAGGGCTGGAGATGGCAATGTAACCTTGAATACAGGTAACTAAAAGTATAGACAAACCCGGGCAAACATTCTGTTTTAAGCTTACAGCATTTTCAAGTTCTTAGTATTCTCTAAGCACAGGACCATAAAGTTCTGTATATTTTTTTAACTTACAACAGGATAAGAGGAACGGAATTAATTGCTAACCACAGACTTCTTTTCTCAGACTCAAAATTTATGGCTCAAAAAAATAAATCGAAATAAGTACACAAGTATTTAAACTGGAGGGCTAGAAAAGGCACAGAAAAGAGAAGAAGAAAACGAGCAAAAGCTTGAAAAAATACTTAGCACCGGATAAATCCAGAAACAACGAAAAAAAAAACGACCTGCAACCTACATGAAAAACGGAACACATTCAAAAACGCTATAAGTCGAAACTCAGGAAAAATATGTGAAAAAAAGTAACTAAGTGTAGTACGCGTAAGAAAAAAAATAAGATCGCAAAATGCAGAAGTGAAGAGTAAGATCAAGCTACAGAAAAAAGGCAGTAATAGATTTAGAAAAATCACTATGTAAGCAGACAGAGCAAGCTACGTACCGAAACACAATAAAGCTCAGCAGGTAGTAAAGCAAGCAAAACAGGCATCCCGAGAGAAGTTTCAAAGAAAGATAGAAAAAACTACAGAGAAAACCAAAAGCATTTATGGAATATCATGGATACTAATGGGAAACAGGACAAAATCGATGAAACATAGTAAATTAAAGAAGAGAATAAGAATCACGACAAACGGAGTCTTAAATTCCTGGCGACACCATTACCAAAACAAATTTAAAACTGAAAAACCTAGTGAAGAACAAGAAAAAAACCCGGAAGAAGAAGAAGAAAAGGGAAATGAAGAAGAAGAAAGCAGCATAACAAAGGAAGATATTAAGTTAGCCTTAAAAAATAAGGGAAACGGGAAAGTTTCGGGAGGAGATACAATCGCTCCAGAACCACTCAAGAAAGCAGGAGAAAGAATAGTCAAAGGAGAAAGATATCTTCTGATAAGCATGGGAAATAGAACGGATTCCGACATACTCGGAAGGAAGTATAAAAACGGACAAACAAACATCGGGAATTACAGAGCAAAATATCTATCTTAGTATCGCTAAGGACCTATTCAAAAATAACAGAGAAAAACTTAAAAATGTAATGAAAGATGAGCTATAAGAAGAGGGTTTCCGCCCAGGTAAACAAACATAAGATTATATATATATTGCTGTGTTACAGCTCCCTGTAATTGTGATAGTTTAACCTATTGCTAATTCTAATAAAGCTTATTTAAGCTAACCTGTATAAAATGAATTGTTTAATAATCACACATAATTCAAATACGATGTAAATATTAGCTTCCGATCCAGTAATTTGATCTGTCGTTTCTGTGTAACTGGACTTCCAGGTCTCGAAACATGTTATTTTGTTGCTCTTCATCTTTGGGAAAGCATAGAGTATAGTTTTCAACCTTATGTGCGCATTCTTGAGCTGTAATCGCACAAATATTAGTAAAAACAATGTTTGTGACAGCTAGATATAATAATGTTAATTTGTGAATGTAATACTTTTTTTAGAGAAAAATATGTTTGAAATACTCTTCTTATGTATGTCCGGAAGGTTTGTGTTAATTTTTATTAACTTTGAATGTGTTTATAATAATTTATTTGATTATTAGTTGCATTAGATCCACCAACGAGGAAGTACGTTCCTCATGTAGCCCACAATCTTTATAAATTATGTCCAAGTTTGTTTGTTTAAGTGAATAAATGTTTTTTACCGTCCATCTTCGATCTAAAGTGATTATTTCCTTCTGCGTATGTGAGATTTTTAAAATTATTAAGAAAATTATAATTTTGAGAAGAAGTGAAAGTTAGCGTGGGTTGATTGTGTTTTGTCTTAACAAGCTCCATTGGAGAGTGTGCTGTTTTAATTTGACAAGTTCAAATTTTAAACGTCAAACAATTAAATGTCATTATTCTGCTAGAAATAATGCAATTAAATAATCTTAATTACAACCAGTAAGGAAAAACAAGAAAGTTCATCAAAAAAGTGCTATAAAATAGAAGGAAGTTCGTCGAATTTAAAAGTGCCATAATAAATAAAATTAATGGATTCATTGACTTGTGTTGGTTAAACAATTTATTAATTTGTATATATGTTTAATATCCATATGGGAAAGGATATCTTGTTTAAGAGTTTAATTTGTTTATGGCGCCCAACATAGTAAATTTAACCAGGCACAATTTCATATGCGGTATGTAATCTATTTGAAACCATAAAATATTATAAATGGTATATCACAATATATATATGATAGAAACAAGGAGATCTACATAACCTTAAAGCCTCGATCAACTACCAAGAGTCCATATACGGAAAACACCGGAAGAACTACAAACAAACCCAAACCTTATACAAATAATTGAAACTATAAATATAAAAGTAGTGGGAATAGTAAGGCTAAACGAACAAAAACTATAAAAATTAAATATGGATAGGGGGACTAAACAAGGAAACAGTTTGACTCGATTGCTGTTTGTCTTTTTACATGATCAGGACAATTAAAAAATGTAAAGGCGAAATAAGAAGTAAAGCTAGATTAGGGTATCACAACTTAAATCCAATAAAATCAGAAGATCTTTCATACGCACACGATATATTAATTATGACAAGAAACAGAAGACTTTCGCAGCAAAATATTAGGATATGGAAAAAAATTGAGTACACAAAGTGAAGAAGATAAACATATAACAGAGCTAAATAGTACACATCAGAGAAGAAGAAGAAGCAGCAAGTGTATCGAATACAATATAAGGAAAACAACTAGTGAATGTGGAGACGCACGAAGATTCAGAAGTGATAATGAACAAGGATTGACGATTAGAGGAAGAAATTAAAAATAGGATAAGCAAAACTACTAGCTTATACTATTAAAACGGTGATAGACAGGGAACGACTGAGAACAGAAGCAAGCAAGCACTTGTATAAAAGTGTATAATGTACCATTCCTGCATTACTATTCGGAACAGAATTCTGGGCAATACTAGACAAACAGCGCTCCAACATAATAGCAACGGAACGAAGATCTATACAAAGAGTGCTGGGCAAGAGAGGAAGGGATAGCATAAGAAACAGAAATATATGAGATAAACTAGGTAAACAACCAGCAAATAATAAATAAGAAAAGGATGACTTAAAATGGTGTGGGCATATCACGCGCGTGGATAACACCAGATGTTCCAAGAAAATCTATAAAATGAGAACAGAAAATGAAGAAACAGTACATCAAGGAGACAGTTAGGAATGGAAACAAGAACATGGAAGAAGTCAGGAGGATGGCGAACGACCGCAATATCTAGAAGAGGTTGATAGAGGATGGAACGCTTTCTTAGGACATCAATGGGAATAAAGAATGAAGAAGAAGAAGACGTCATAATTTATGAATTTAAAGAGAAATATTTTGTGCATCGATATAAAAGCCGTTGCAGCAATTAAATTTCAGTTTGTAACTGTAATGAAAGGTTTAACTGTATATTTTAATCAAAAAATCAGCTGGTTTTCCATGGTCATCCAGTATTGTAGAAAGTATGAGAAGTACTAAGTGATTCATGTTCTTCTTCTTCTTCGATGCCATCTCAAACGAGTTCGGCAACTATCATGGCGAATTCGTTTCTATTTTGGGTGGTATGAAATAATGTTTGTGTATTGCGACCGGTCCATTCCTTAATGTTCTTGAACCACAATTTTCTTTTTCTCCCATGACCCCTCTTTCCTCTTACTTTTATTTCAAGTTATGTCTTCAAGTTTCGTATTGGCTATGCCTCATAAGGTGGCTGAAATACTGTGTTTTGCGTTTATTTATAATGTTTACCAGTCGGGGTTGTTCTATATTTAGTCTCTGTAAAACTTCATCATTGGTTACTCGGGCAGTCTACGGCGTTTTCAATATTTTGCGATATGATCACATTTCAAACGCTTGAATTCTCTTTTCTGAGTCTTCATGGTCCATGTTTCGTAGTTGTATATTAATAATGACCGTCTAACTTTAAATTAGACAGTATATTTTTCATCTTCAGGAAGCCTGCTCGTGGTTTTCTACTCGTCTCTTAATTTCTTAGAAATGACTCATGCTCATTTCTCGTCCTAAATATATATTTTTCAACATTTTCTATTTCTTTGCCATCAACTTCAAGATTTATATTTATATTGTGGTCTGAATTGTTGAACAACATGCACTTTGTTTTGAGTGTGTTTATGTTAAGACCAATATTCTTACTTTCGTTATATACCCTATCCATAAGTATCTGCAAATCCATTTCATTGTCAGTAAAAACAACTGTGTCCTCTGCGTAGTGGATATTGTTAACTACAAGTCCGTTCATCTTTATTCCTTCTCGTCTTTCTTCTAAGGCGTTTCGAACAGCTACCTCTGTATACACGTTAAATAAAATTAGAGAGAGCACGCAGCCTTGTTGAACACTTCTATCGATTTCCATTGATTCTGTTATATCTTCGTCTAAACGTGCAGTTGCTGTTTGTCTCCAATAGAGATTCTTTATAATTGTAAGGTCTTTACCGTCTAAACTAATTTTCTTCAGTTGATTTAATAATGGATCATGTTGAACCCCGTCGGACACCTTTTCGTAGTCTATATAACACGCATATACCTCTTAATGGACCTCTAAACAGCGTTCTGTTAATACTACTAATGCAAGGGTTGCTTCTCTCGTCCCAAGATGTTTACGGAAACCAAATTGATTGATCAACCTGCTCTTCACTTTTTTGTCTAATTCTGTAGTATATTGTTACGCCTACGGCTGTAACTGATAAGGAGCCCTTTGTCCTTTTTGCCGGGATCACCAGAGAAACAACTACCCTTATATAATACGGTTGGTTTTATTCATTTGCTACTTAATACAAAACTATTACACTTATTCTAAAATACTGTATTAAAACTACTTAAATAAACCCAGGCGCAAGGCCATTGCGGGGTTGGAATTCTTTCTTTTATTAATTGCTCACTGGCAACTGCCAACTATTCACCGACTGTCACTGCCCCCCTCAACTCTTAAGTGTCCTTTTTATAAATTCCATTTTCCGCCCATAAGCGATGACCTGGTTACTTCATTTCCTTTATCAAGCGTATTATTTATTTCACATTGCCTAATTTAATATTTTAATGTACTTTAATTTTGCTGAGTTAAAATGACCTCATTGCTTGCAACATAAATGTGTATGCAAGTAATTGAAATCACATTACAATAGCTATGAAGCAATAACAATTTAATTTAGAATTTTGGAAATTGGGTTACAATATTATATTTTCAATGTATGAGACGGTGAGATGGTTCTGTAGTCTTGACACTTCTGAGCTTTCGATTTCTTTGGTATTGCTACATCTACATCTTTTTGTTGTTTCATTTTTCTTCTTGGCTCCATCAGTTTGATTATTTCATCCGTAATCCATTCGTTTCTTCTTCTCGACTTTCTTGGCCCTAGAGTATCTTGTCCTACCTTCTTTAAAGGTTATTTAAGATTTATCCAAGTTCTTTCAATTTTGTCTTCTAATGTTGTTAGTTCTTCATTTTCTTGGCTTCAGATTGTTTATTTCAGGCTCCATTTGTTGAACAAATTTGTCTCTGATATCGGTATTTTTTAGTCTTTCCCAATCAAGGTTATTATTCATTTTTAGCTTTATTACCTTCTTAAACTTCATCCTCATTTTAAATACCACAGGGTTGTGGTCCCACTCAATATCAGTACCTAGGTATGTCTTTGCACTCAAAATACCGTTTATAAAATGCTTGTTTATAAGAATTTAGCCAATTTGGTTTCTAACAGTTCTCTCTCCTGTACCTTGTGGAGATGTCCAAGTGTAGAGTCGTCTTTTCGGTAATTTGTATCAAGTATTGAGTATCGCCAGGTCATATCTAGTTCTCTTCCTTTACCGATCTTTGCATTAAAATCTCCTGTCAGAAGATTTATGTCGTTTTTCTTTGTTAGTTTGTATATAGCTCTTATAGTGTTGTAGAATTCCTTTACTTCTTCATCGGACTTGTCAGTTGTAGGGGCGTAAACCTGTATGATATTTGGGTTTACTGGTTTACCTTTTCGTTGTAGCAACATGACCCTATCAGAGACAGGTATTAAATTTGTTACATATTTTGAAAGCTTTTTTTTATTAAAATACTTACACCGTGCTGCGTTACTTCATTGTTTCCTTTAACTGAGTAGTATAAAGTGTATTCTTTTATGGTGGTGTATATACCATTGTTTGCCCATTTAATTTCACTTAGACCAAGTATATCGATGTCCATTCTTTCCATTTCGTTAACCACTTTGGCTAAGTTTCTAGGTTCAAGTAGACTTCTTGCATTCCATGTGCCAAACCTATTTACTGAATTAAAATTACATCGGGGGATTCTTCGCACCCTCTGGTTACTTAAAACCTGCCGGGGAGTGAGGGCCGTGTTCTGATTTGTACTCGCCATAATAATTATTCTTGGGATACTAATGTGGTGGTTTCCCATTTGCCTTCCAAATCGTGGTGTTGTAGCCGACTCTTCTCGTTTCCAGATTCGCCTACAAGTTTCTGTTACATAGCCGTCCAGGTCTCCGTGACCACCACCTACTTTCAGTACTGCTAAAACCACCGCCTTTTAGCAGGCTAGTTTTGGTCCGCCCCGAGTATTTTATTTCCCCAGTACCCACCATATCTGGTGGACTTTCTCCTATCCGCCACCTAGGGAAGCGCCCGATGGAGGACTAGCAACCCCACAAGGGGTTGATTCTTATTATTGAACTGTTATTGTAGTTCTGAATTTATGAATTTTATGCTTGTGGAAGCATACACTTCCGCTTTCTATAAGATCACTCCTGAAATTAATGTTGTAGATGGAACATAATGTTTTATATATACAGGGTGTCCTTTAAATGCCTTAAAAGCTTCAGGTAGAATTTTTCCTTTATGAATGCTTAATACAAATCTTCAAAAAAAAGTAGGTATTTGGAGCTTAGTTTTCTTGTACGAGAGTGTTAAAGTTCATATCTTTAAAACAGAATTTCATGGAAACAATAACGAGAACTTTAATGTT
>JABXWE010026928.1:0-28720 GCA_014611495.1 Limonius californicus | reverse complement strand
ATTCCACAAACACTATTGCTATAAAATAATTTGGAAATAGAAAAAATCTAAACAAAGATAAAATGTTAACCCAGACACGATTGCATCAGTTTCATGAGTGAAATTTGATAGTACTAAATACGCCAATCCAATTTGTAGTAAGTAACTCACGCTAACTCTTTCATCAGACAAGGTGCGCGTGTATTTAAGCGCGAGCGGAAGAAGCTCTTCATTCAGTTTCTAACAGCAGTTATACGATACAGATATAGTACAAAGAAATAACGAAGTGTATAATTTATAATAAATATATAACAGGCGACAACTTTGTACATGTAGTGAATATTATTGTGTTTTAATTATATTTGAAGAAAAGTGACTAAAATGGCACAAGCGTCAACTTTACCAAGTTCCGGAATCTTTTCCGCTGCATTGGCCACTGTAAAGTACAATACTCCGGTTACCCTTTCGACTACCAGTCCTGGAGAACGTACGATAACTCTGGATGAAGTTTCCTGGCACGACACCCCATCGGATTGTTGGGTTATTATATACGACAGAGTGTATGATCTCACCGATTTCTTAGATGAGGTACGTAGATATCTAAGATTATTTTATGACGTATCAGAATATATTTATAAATAGTTCGTATTTTTTATCAATCAAACTTATTTTTAGCTCTTGTTATTAAATAAAGAATCTAATTATTTTTTTCTTGTTGCTACAGCATCCTGGAGGAGGTGATATCTTGTTGGAATACGCCGGAAGAGACGCAAGTTGTGCCTTCAGAGGTTCCGGACACAGTGCAGCCGCAACTCGCGCATTAAATAGGTTCCTGATAGGGGAACTCCCCATGGAAGAAAGGATTTTCAGGAAGGCCGGAGGATATCATTTAAGTGACTTACCAGAATAGATACTTGTGCAAAAGGAGCGAAAGCGTTGCTGGTTGTTATCCAGTTACATCCAGAATTATTTCCATCATCAAATGGAATCGTGTTGAACATATACCACCAATTACCTATGCCTAATTGAATAGGGCAGCGACTTTTACATCACAATTAGTCGGTATTGATATATTTGATTGAAAATCAATTCCCAATTATCAATGCGATTTGGATGTTTAATTGAGTAAAAAGCGATTTTTTAAACTTATTTATTTAATATTTATATTGGCCGGTTAAGCTGAACAGTATTAGAAGGTATTAGATCAATTTGTTATTTATATTAATTTATTTAGTAGAATATAATTTATTATTTAATTTAAACTGTATATAGAGAGTATGTTTGTGCAGTATTAAGTTAATAAATTGTTTAAATCTTTAAATAATACCATGTTGTTTTCTATGTCACATCTAATCTTACGACCAGAAAGAGCACTCTTAAGTTATTATCTTTTACAGATTTATGAAAATTTGCAAAAGAATAGATGTCATAGTTGGTTGTGTTACTGAAAATAGATGTGTAATGCAATTCAGTAATAAGTTTAGTCTTTTTGAAGCCGCTACATGTCAAAACGTGACATTAACCATAAATTTAAAATTTAAATAGACTTTATAATATTTGATATTTTTCCAAAAAATTGAACAGTACGTCCTTATTATAATTACATTATTTGATGTTTAGATATATTTAAAACTACTTAATAGAAAAAAAAACACTATTTTTGGTATTTGCCCGAACCGAATCTGTGCTACAAAGTTAATAATTGATATTTACCAATTGTCATTTAAACTTGGGTCTTCCATATAGAACACCTTTTATAGCCATTAAGACTTACTCAGTAACAACAAACACTGATAAACTTTTTCTTTTAATTAAGGCTATAAAGACGTTAGCATTCGCCTAATGATTCGTCTTGTATGCCTTTATAAAAGTAATGAAATATAAAGGAAACGCTTTCCGTGAACTTTCGTATTATTTGAACAATGTTTGTCTATTTACAACAGCATTTTTACAAATGTCCACTAAAGTACTGCAAGAGCACAATAATTATACATAATGAGATAGCAGGAAGACGCGCGTTTATATTTCTAAAATTATTTTGTTAAAATATTTGGATAATCAATACATCTAACATCCGTTTTTAAATAAGAGTACCGCAAACTAAACAAACCCACCGACGCAAAGACGGTCTACCCAAGTGGGGTTAAAATGCAAGCGAAATGACTTGGATATTTTGCAACAGTTTAAGTGTTAATAATTAATGGTGAGGCTCTACACCTCATGAAGGAGTTTGACCTGCAAGGAGGAAGGTTAGAGCTCCTGTATCCTTGCTTTCACACCCAGCTGCCGCGTGTCAAATTAATGACACGTGGTGATGTGGTGAGCATCACACAGTAGACAACCGCATCATTAGAACGCAGGTATCCAAGTATTTAATGCTACTGGGTACGCCGCCCGTCAGGATCCCAGTCCTGACCTTCCGCACTGGAGCCCAGGACTCTAACCACTGGACCACACTGCTGCGCAATTGTTAAAATTCTTAAAATATAAATTTAATCGAAATCAGAGATTTAATATTTAATGGGTGGCATTTCAAACTTTCATAAAACATAGTAGACGAACAACATAAATAAGTAAAAAAGTCTTGTGATCTTCTATAATTTTAACCACAACTACAAAAATAAAAAAAAATCCTTGAAAAAGTTTTCAATATACACGCAGGGATAGAATAAGAACCGAACAGATCTGCACAGAGATGGAAGTGGAAACATCAATTACACGAAGACTGGAAAACAAAACACTAAAATAGTATGCCTACGTTCAGAGGATGGATGAAGAAAGATGGCACAAAGCAATTTTGAACTGATCACCTAGAGGAAGAAGAAGAAGGGGTCGATCAGCGGTAAAGTGAAAAACATCGGCCCAAAACATAACGATAGAGAAAGGATTAAGAGAAGAAGATGGGGAGGATAGACACTATTGGAGGTTGAGGACGGCAAATCTGTAATGGGAAATAAGCCAAGATAGAGAGAAAAAAGTTTTCTAGAAATATTTTTTCAGATTATCGAAAACGTTTTCATTTCTCATTTCATGTTTCTAAAATTATATTTAAAAAGTTTTCTGTTCGGTTATGTTTTATATGAATTTGTGAAAGGTACAATGCCGCAATTACTCCATAACCTCAGTTGTAGGATTAAATAAACAGAACGGTTTTTTATTGTTAAGAAAATAACAAAGTTATCAACAAAAGAATAAAGGAAAGTTTCTTTATGTTCTAAATATGCGTCTTCTATTTTATTAAGTGTCTTTGTAGGAAATTGAATGAGATAATTTATCATGCCTTTATTTAATAATTGGAATTGTAAAAATTAACTGTTAGAAGCTAGAAAATAATTATAAAATATTTATATTCAAATTTAAGAAGGCTTCTCGACGTCATAGCTCTTTGACATACGACTTTTACATGTTATTTCTCTTCTATTCTTTTATAATTGAGCTTCAGAGGGAGTGAAACGCTATGTTCATTCATCCCCAAATTCAGATTGGATCATTCAATCAAACATTCTTGTTCAAGAAGGGCCTTATAATATTATAAATACAAGGTTTATTAATAATATGGAAAATATAGTATTGTTAACATTTTCCGAGGTGTGGGGGCTTGTTCATTCTTGTCAGCCAACTGCCGGTGCCCTTATCATTTATTACTATTTTTGGAAATAATATTTTCTATTTCGTGCTATTTTCAGTAAGAAACCAATTTAATTTTAACTGCTGTGTTAATCAGTTAAAACAATTTTGATTGCTACTAAATGAGTGTCGTTTTATCAATCCTGAGGAAACCCGCCTACAGTTTTGAAAATTAGAATATATTTAAATAACACTAAAGAACACATACACCTTATATGCTCTTTGATAATACATAAAGATGAATACTATAGCAAAGCAGCCAAATACGTGATCTACAAAATTTTATTTTAATGTGCCTGATAAATCTATTATTGTGTTTTTACCTTTACATAAACGCATATTGGAATTTATATTAGTGGACGTAATGCTTGTCCGTTTATAACAGCATAAGAATAAGTTAGAAATTTTAAACGTGTTTTTAAAAGTATATTATCCAAACCCCTGACTCGATACCTGGCGGGCGGCCTACCCAGTCGCTGTAAATAATTGGGGTCCTGCGTTCGAATGAACAAAGGGTAATCATACGGTTTTCTAATGTGTGATGATCATCACATCAGCACGTGTCATCATAGAGCCTCTCTATTATTACGTTATTATTATACATTTCCTAATTTTCTTTGTTCACGGAACTAAGCAATCAACAGTGGCGTAACTACAGGGTGGCCCCCGACATTAGGTAGCCCCGTGGCATCTAACAACAAGTGCGTATGCAACTCGCCATTCTTCAGAAGTATTTATAATTTCCAAATCACCAAAATTGGAATTTTTTCATTTAGTAATTTTTGTAATATTTCGGCCAGTTTGCCGGGCAGGCAGATTTCAAAATTGAAAATGAAATGCAGTAATTAAGAAGTACAATGGGCCAACAAAGGTTGCACTGTGGAGCTATACTGTCAAGACTTTGTACGGAAAATTAAATGTTAGGGAAGTAATTGAAAATTTTGCGAAAATGAAAGATAGGAAAAAAGAATTTTAAAATTGTAAGCACATTATTAAATTTTACTTTTTTTTAAATATATTTTGATACTATCTTTTATTTTGGGAAAAAATATTTGAGGCCCCTAACTTTATGTTTTCATTAAATTAATCAATTTTATAAAATTATAATAAAAATGTCAATGCTATATATTCTTTTTTAAATCTATATAATATCAATACAAGAACATTGTTAAAAGTATAAAAGCTATATTTACTACTGACAGTGAGAAAACATGAGAAAGGTACACACGTAATAGATAATTTTTTTGTCGGGAGTATATATAAATATACATATTCCAGAGGGTCCCACCATAAAAATATGCCAACGCCCAAAATTTGAGGTTACGCCACGGGCAAGCAAAATGGTTAAAACAAAAATATCTACAAGTAACTGTACCATACGTAAAGGAAAAATCAAAAAACCTTCTGCATAATAAACAAAAAAATTCCATAAATGGTATACCGCTATAAATTATTTTGGAAATAGAGAAAAAGTTAAATAAAGATAAAATGTTGACCTAGACACCATACGTTAATGTCAATTGAATGAGATTCACGAGCTAAGTTTGATAGTACTAAGTACATCAATATGACTTAATTTGAGAATGTAAATATTTGATAATTAAAATCCGTTTTAATAAGACAAAGACGGCAAAATAAATTAACCTTCACAAGTCAATCCAAAATACCGTGAGGGGTGATCTACAAAGTTCAGCTTTTACATTTCTACATTTTAAACCCTTTGTTTTTTTATTTTTCTATTTATATTCTTTGGTAGAGGTATAGTTTAATTTATATGTACGCAACACACTCCTTCCAGTCTTTTATAACAAAAAAAACAATAGTTTTTATGTTTTAAATATGTTTTTAACTTATAGGAACATCTGCGTTTCTTGCATTGGATGATTTTAATATACATTTCCTAATCTTATATAGGTACCTTACCTACCAACAGAATTAAACAAACAGAATGATTAAAACAAAAATATTTGCAAGTAACTGCTGCATGCGTAAAAGCAAAATCGAAATATGTTTTGCACAACCAAAGACAAAAATTCCACAAACACTATTGCTATAAAATAATTTGGAAATAGAAAAAATCTAAACAAAGATAAAATGTTAACCCAGACACGATTGCATCAGTTTCATGAGTGAAATTTGATAGTACTAAATACGCCAATCCAATTTGTAGTAAGTAACTCACGCTAACTCTTTCATCAGACAAGGTGCGCGTGTATTTAAGCGCGAGCGGAAGAAGCTCTTCATTCAGTTTCTAACAGCAGTTATACGATACAGATATAGTACAAAGAAATAACGAAGTGTATAATTTATAATAAATATATAACAGGCGACAACTTTGTACATGTAGTGAATATTATTGTGTTTTAATTATATTTGAAGAAAAGTGACTAAAATGGCACAAGCGTCAACTTTACCAAGTTCCGGAATCTTTTCCGCTGCATTGGCCACTGTAAAGTACAATACTCCGGTTACCCTTTCGACTACCAGTCCTGGAGAACGTACGATAACTCTGGATGAAGTTTCCTGGCACGACACCCCATCGGATTGTTGGGTTATTATATACGACAGAGTGTATGATCTCACCGATTTCTTAGATGAGGTACGTAGATATCTAAGATTATTTTTTGACGTATCAGAATATATTTATAAATAGTTCGTATTTTTTGTCCATCAAACTTATTTTTAGCTCATGTTATTAAATAAAGAATCTAATTATTTTTTTCTTGTTGTTACAGCATCCTGGAGGAGGTGATATCTTGTTGGAATACGCCGGAAGAGACGCAAGTTGTGCTTTCAGAGGTTCCGGACACAGTACAGCCGCAACTCGTGCATTAAATAGGTTCCTGATAGGGGAACTCCCCATGGAAGAAAGGATTTTCAGGAAGGCCGGAGGATTTCGTTTAAGTGACTTACCAGAATAGATACTTGCGCAAAAGGAGCGAAAGCGTTGCTGGTTGTTATCCAGTTACATCCAGAATTATTTCCATCATCAAACGGAATCGTGTTGAACATATACTACCAATTACCTATGCCTAATTGAATAGGGCAGCGACTTTTACATAACAATTAGTCGGTATTGATATATTTGATTGAAAATCAATTCCCAATTATCAATGCGATTTGGATGTTTAATTGAGTAGAAAGCGATTTTTTAAACTTACTTATTTAATATGTATTTATATTGGCCGGCTATGCTGAACAGTATTAGAAGGTATTACATCAATTTGTTATTTATATTAATTTATTTAGTAGAATATAATTTATTATTTAATTTAAACTGTATATAGAGATTATGTTTGTGCAGTATTAAGTTAATAAATTGTTTAAATCTTTAAATAATACCATGTTGTTTTCTATGTCACATTTAATCTTACGACCAGAAAGAGCACTCTTAAGTTATCATCTTTTACAGATTTATGAAAATTTGCAAAAGAAGAGATGTAATAATTGGTTGTGTTACTGAAAGTAAATGCAGATGCAATTCAGTAATAAGTTTAATCTTTTTGAAGCCGCTACATGTCAAAACGTGACAGTCACCATAAGTTTAAAATTTAAATAGACTTTATAATATTTGATATTTTTCGAAAAATTTAACAGTACGTCCATATTATAATTACATTATTTGATGTTTAGATATATTTAAAACTATTTAATAGAAAAAATATACTATTTTTGGTATTTGCCCGAATCGAATCTGTGCTACAAAGTTAATAATTGATATTTACCAATTGTCATTTAAGCTTAGGTCTTCCGTATAGAACACCTTTTACAGTCATTAAGACTTACTCAGTAAAAACAAACACTTATAAACTTTTTCTTTTAATTAAGGCAATAAAGACGTTAGCATTCGACTAATGATTCGTCCTGTATGCCTTTATAAAAGTAATGAAATATAAAGGAAACGCTTTCCGTGAATTTTCGTATTATTTGAATAATGTTTGTCTATTTACAACAGTATTTTTACAAATGTCCACTAAAGTACTGCAAGAGCACAATAATTATAGATTATGAGATAGCATGAAGACGTGCGTTTATATTTCTTAAATTATTTTGTTAATATATTTAGTTAATCAATACATCTAACATCCGTTTTTAAATAAGAATACCGTAAACTAAACGAACCCAAGTCTACTTCGGCCAGTTTGCCGGGCAGGCAGATTTCAAAATTGAAAATGAAATGCAGTAATTAAGAAGTACAATGAGCCAACAAAGGTTGCACTGTGGAGCTGTAATGTCAAAACTGTGTACGGAAAATTAAATGTTAAGTAATTAAAATTTAGCGGAAATGAAAGCTAGAAAAAATATGACTTTATTTGGGAATGTAAATATTTGATAATTAAAATACGTTTTAATAAGACAGAGACGGCAAAATAAATTATCCTTCACAAGTTAATCTAAAATACTGTGAAAGATGACCTACAAAGTTTAACTTTAACATTCCTATATTTTAAACGCTCTGTTTTTTCATTTTTCTATTTAGATTCTTTGGTAGAGGTATAGTTTAATTTATAATGCACGTAATAAAGTCCTTCCAGTCTTTTCATAAAAAATACAATAGTTTTTATGTTTTAAATATGTTTTTAACTTATAGGAACATCTGCGTTTCCTGCATTGATGCATGATTTCAATATACATTTCCTAATCTTATATACTCACAGAACTAAACAAACCGAATGATTGAAACAAAAATATTTGCAAGCTACTGCTGCATACGTAAAAGCAAACTCGAAAGATGTTTTGCACAATCAAAGACAAAAATTCCACAAACAGTATTGCTATAAAATAATTTGGAAATAGAAAAAATCTAAACAAAGATAAAATGTTAGCCCAGGCACGATACTTTACTGTCGATTGCATCAGTTTCATAAGTGAAAAATGATCCAATCCAATTTGTAGTAAGTAACTTACGCTAACTCTTTCATCAGACAAGGTGCGCATGTATTTAAGCGAAAGCTGAAGAAGCTCTTCATTCAGTTTTCTAAGAGCATTTATACGATACAGATAAGGTACAAAGAAAAAAAGTTGTATAATTTATATATTTATAACAGGCAACAACTTTTGTGCAAACAGTGAATATTATTGTGTTTTAATTATATTTGAGGAAAAGTGACTAAAATGGCACAAGCGTCAACATTACCAAGTTCCGGAATCTTTTCCGCTGCATTGGCCACTGTAAAGTACAATACTCCGGTTACCCTTTCGACTACCAGTCCTGGAGAACGAACAATAACTCTGGAAGAAGTTTCCTGCCACGACACCCCATCAGATTGTTGGGTTATCATATACGACAGAGTGTATGGTCTCACCGATTTCTTAGATGAGGTACGTAGATTTCCAAAATTATGTTTTGACGTATCAGAATATATTTATATATATAGTTCGTATTTTTTTAAATCGAAGTTATTTTTAGCTCTTATTGTTAAATAAAAAATTAAATTATTTTTTTCGTGTTGTTACAGCATCCTGGAGGAGGTGATATCTTGTTGGAATACGCCGGAAGAGACGCAAGTTGTGCCTTCAGAGGTTCCGGACACAGCGCAGCCGCAACTCGTGCATTAAATAGGTTCCTGATAGGGGAACTCCCCATGGAAGAACGGATTTTCAGGAAGGCCGGAGGATTTCGTTTAAGTGACTTACCAGAATAGATACTTGTGCAAAAGGAGCGAAAGCGTTGCTGGTTCGAGTGACATCGAAAATTATTTCCATCATAAAATTGAATCATGTTGAACATATACTACCAATTAGCTATGCCTAATTGAGTAGGACAGCGACTTTTACATCACATTTATTTGGTATGGATATATTTGATTGAAAATTAGTTCCTAATTATCCACGCAATTTGGATATTTAATTCAGTGGAAAAACGATTTTTTTAAACTTATTTAGTTAATATTTATATTGGTCGGTTAAGCTGAACAGTATTAGAAGGTATTAGATCAATTTGTTATTTATATTAATTTATTTTGTAAAATATTATTTATTATTTAATTTAAACTGTAAATAGAGATTGTGTTTGTGCAGTAGTAAGTTAATAAATTGTTTAAATCTTTAACTAATAGCTTGTTGTTTTCTATGTCACATCTAAACTTATGACCAGCAAGAGTATTCTTAAGTTATTATCTTTTACAGATTTATGAAGCCGGTACATGTGAAAACGTGACATTCTCCCTAAGTAAACATTTTAAATAGATTTTATAATATCAGACACCTTTCGAAAAATTGAATAGTACGTCTTTATTACAATAAAGTTGATGTTTAGATATATTTAAAACTACTTATTAGAAAAAAAAACATATTCTTGGTATTTGCCCAAATCGAATCTGTGCTACAAAGTTAATAATTATTATTTACCAATTACTTTTACATGAAATCGCCTTTTATAGCGATCAACACTTAGGCAGAAACAACAAATACACCCATTATCTTGTTCCTCTAATTCTTTTAATACTAGTGGATAGTACTAAGTACGGCAATCCAATTTGCAGTAAGTAACTCATGCTAACTGTTTCATCAGACAAAGTGCGCGTGTATTTAAGCGCAAGCGGAAGAAGCTCTTCATTCAGTTTTCTAATAGCAGTTATACGATACAGATACAGTACAAAGATATAACGAAGCGTATAATTTACATATAACAGGCGATAAGGTTTGCACATGCAGTAAATATTATTGCGTTTTAATTAAATTTGAAGAAAAGTGACTAAAATGGCACAAGCGTCAACTTTCCCAAGTTCCGGAATCTTTTCCGCCGCATTGGCCACCGTAAGGTACAATACTCCGGTAACCGTTGCGACTGCCAGTCCTGGAGAACGTACGATAACTCTGGAAGCAGTTTCCTGGCACGACACCCCATTAGATTGTTGGGTTATCATATACGACAGAGTGTATGATATCACTGATTTCTTAGATGAGGTACGTAAATTTCCAAAATTATTTTTTAATGTATTAGAATATATTTGTAATTAGTTCGTATTTATTATCTATCGAACTTGTTTTTAATTCATGTTATTGAATAAAGAATCTAATTATTGGTTTTTGTTTTTGCTAAGCATCCTGGAGGAGGTGATCTCCTGTTGGAATATGCTGGAAGGGACGCAAGTTATGCTTTCAGAGGTTCAGGACACAGTGCAATCGCAACTCTCGGGTTAAATAGGTTTCTGACAGGGGAACTCCCCATGGAAGAAAGGATTTTCAGGAAGGCTGGAGGATTTTGTTTAAGTGATTTACCAGAATAGACCACTTTTGCAAATGAAGGGAAAGCGTTACTGATTGATATCGAGTGACACCAGGCATTAATTCTATCATCAAATCCAATCAGGTTAAATGTCTACTATCAATTAACCATGCCTAGTGGCGTAGGACAGATGTTTGCCATCGCATTTATTTGATATTGATATATTTGATCAAGCAAACAGATTTAATATTTATATTTATCGATTACGTTTAACAGTATTAAAAATATCAAGTCAATTTTTTATTAAAACATAGTAATTATAGTTGTTTACTTTAATTTATGTACCGTATAATTTATTATTTATTGTAAACTGTGAACAGTGGTTGAATTTGTACAGTATTAAGTTAATAAATTGTTTATACAATAACATGTTGATTTTGAACATTTTGATGTCATATCTAATTTTATGGACATAAAGAGCAGTCTTAAGTTATTATTTTTTATTGATTTATTAAATTAGCAAACTGCAATCCTCAAAAAAGTAATTGAGTAGAAGCAAATGTTCTCACGCGAGGCTGTTAGAGAACAAACAATAAGAACAAACTGAGCACCTCACTAATGTTTCGCAAACAAGTGTTAAAGTATGTCCTAAAAAACCGGAGGTTGTATTACAGCTTGAGCATTTTTTTAAGAGATGATTCTGTCTAAAAGTATGAATAAAATTTGTTGTGGGGTTATGCATCATAAGATGTGGCGCGGGGCAAACATGTCTGTTATCAATTATAGTTGGTCAGGATGAAATAAGTCGCTTCTTCAGGCGTAGACCGCTTCCTCGTAGAATTAATTGAGACTGCCGTTTCGGTAACCGTCGCAGTAGCATTATTAAAGCGCTTTGATAATGCTGCTTGCAACGGTTAGCAAAACGTCAGTATCACTCAATTTCACGCGAAATTTTATCGACAAAAACCTAAGACCCTGTTTTTAATATGCATTTCCATTTTGTTAGGTGTCTTTGTAGAAATTAAATGGGATTGTTGCTTGATAGAATGCGTTCCAATTGATAATGCAAAAGCAAAGGATGCGCAATGGTAAAAAAAGGCGTCGTAATCTGTATTTTATCCAAAGTTTACTTGTTACGCAAATGACCTGTTGGGCCAATGCTAGCTTAACCCGATTCAATGATGATGAGGTAGGTGGGACTATGTTACAAAATTTACTATTGGAAGCTGCAAAATAATTACAAAATTCTATTTTAAATTTAAAAGAGTTCGTGGCACCAGCTTTTAACGTAAATTACTTTGACGAATGCCTTGAATTTGTTATTTCTGTATTGTCGTTTTATTATTGTCCATAAGATGGATTAAATTGCAAGATTCAATTTAACTTATTAGCACAGAAAATGTGGTAATATTTATTAAAGTTGGTATTCACTTGGAATTGCAAAAGGCGATATAGTGTTTCATATAAAACAATAGCTAATTGCTAGTCATAAAAATACAACTAAATGCAAGAATAATAAACTTAGAAATCATATACTGTAAATATTTAAAGTTCAGAGTAGTTGTAGGTTATGTTATAAACACAAATAAAACTGTACCCAGGATCGCCTAGAGAACAACTAACAATCTCGATGGCGTCATTTTTAAAATTGCATATCCCGGTCTATGTATGTCATTGGGGTTCAAATTAAAGGCACTCCCCGTGTTACCTTTGCATTAGAGGACTAACAAGGCTTTACACGCACACACACATAGACACACCATACACTAGCTAGGTTAAGCACGGTTACGCAGCAACACGGTCAATCGCTGGTGATTTTAAACCGGAACTGAGTTCCGTTTCTAAATCTTTTACCGGAACGGCGTTCCGAAGAGTTCCGGCTTATTTTCACCCACAGGTGCCTTAAGGGGAGGGGGGCAAGAGAGGGCGATCACTCACATTTATACCGATCGATAATTACTGCAATGCTAACGGTAAAGGAATGCAGCGTGTAAGCATCGCCCACCGACATTATTGTCGTCAGCTAACAGTAAGGGGATTCCATTTCTCAGTAGAAAATGTAATAGGAAGCAGTCTACTACCTGCTTTGAAAACATTTACTCTAGCCCGGCTGATTCCATAGCTTCAATATGCAGTTCCAGAAGACAAAAAACAGGACGATAAATCACAATAAATTACGTATATTTTACAATTATTTCTGACCTGTTGAAACCATAATACACCATTATTGATAACGAACTAAATCTTAAAATAACAGCTATTTACTATAAGTAATTATTTGCAAGTGCTAATAAATATCACTATCAGTTATGGAAACAGTTTTTAGTTTTGCGTAAATATTAGAACATATTTGAAGTTGTTCTTATTTATTCATTTAAAATAACTTGTTTTCTGAAGTTCATACTTTCTTAATACTTCAAAATTATCTGAATCGTTAGCAACGTTGTACTTTTCATAATAAATATTTGGATTAGTTATATAAATTGTTTTATATTCATTTATTCTTTTAAACCATTTACATGACGTTTTTAAATAAGAATTATCAATTTCTGTATATTTAGAAAATTATTTTCCAAGAAAGTGTATATTAAATTATAAAAGCAATCGTGCTGTTGTTATCATGTTTGCCTTAATTCTATACTATAATTTAGTCCAGCATATTCTCAAAGCTGAAGAAATGTTCTTATGCAGAATAGTAACACAGGGATTCCCGAATTAATTCGCCGAATGTTGTCGGAGGGACGCCGTTAACTGTATTCCTCGATCACTGGCTCTCGTTAGCCGACAACAATATAATACTTAATCTCAAACTTCCCGCATTCATGGTTGTTGAGATCCTAGGTACAACCAATAAATATAATGATTGTACTTATTGGTTACCAGTTCAAAGTTTCTGCTTTTGTTTACGAAAACTACAGAAATGTTGATCGTCACATATTTGGAGAATAGATAGTATTCTTTATCATCAGTGACGTATTTAAAGGGGATGGTTAATGAAGCCCGGCCTCCTTCAAAAACACCCTTATTACGCCTAAAATCTATACACGCAGTTTTTATTACATTTGTTCAGCTTTTTAAAACAAATAACATACAAAAGCCGTTAGAAATAAGTTAGATGCTTACCATATATTTTGTACTTAGGAAACCCAAATTTTTGACAAATTATAATACATATAAATTCTTAGATATGTTTTAAGGCGCTTGAATAGCCCACACGTCGTTTCTAAAAAAAATCACTTGCGGCGCTATTTTTTTATTCGCTTCGCTCGCATCTGTCCTCCCTACAAACATTTCTGGCGGCACCCCTGGTTTCACGGGCCTTCGACACTGTCTGGCACGAGGGACTCCTGGAGAAGCTCCGACGCGTCGATATCCCACTGCCAATCATTCGTACCATCCACTGCTTGCTGAAGGGTCACCTGCACCGTGTTCGCGTTCGGCAATGCTTTTTCCAGCCGTACATACCAAGGTCTGGTGTGCCTCAAGGATCCATCCTCTTTTCTCTCCTTTTCATATTTTTTTGCCATGACATACCTGCTCCCCTCAACCCATCAGTGCGGCTAGTCCAATACGCGGACGACACCGACCTCTGGGTTCCCTCAACCTCCAGCTCCCTTTCTTCCCGACTCATCTCCACAGAGCTCTCTCGACTCGAACTTTAGTTGAATAGAGAGTCCGTCCTAACCCTGCAGAAACCCAGACCATCCTCTTCCAGCATCCTAACCTAACACGAAGACCCCGGCACCATGCCCGCCACGTTCAGCACAACCTATGGGGCACCCGACTGAACCTCTCTGCCACCGTGACCTACCTTGGAGTAATCTTCTCGAAAACTCCAAGCTGGTCCACGGAGGTCACAAGGTGCCTCAATAGCGTTCAGCAGCGAGCGGACTCCTCTCCAAACTCCGCGGCAGCATCCACGGCTGCCACTCCCGTACTCTAATCTACACCTACAAAACATTTATCCGGCCAAATATTGATTACCGTTCTCCCTGTTTCAGTACCACGGCGCCCCACCTCATGTAGAAGCTCCGGAGCAAAGAGAAGACCATCGCGAGGAGGATGTTACGCCTGGATCGCTTCCACCCATCGGGGGAAGTCTGTGACCTAGCCGACATCTGTCCGATCGAGGGCTGCCTCTCTGCACTCTAGAGCCGATACGTGACTAGGACAATCGAACAAGACCGGGAGGGAGCCACCTGGACGCTAAGAACGCCTATCATCATCCGCAGGAAGCCCAAGAAAATACTAAGACATCCGCCTGCTTGGTGAAACCCAGGCCATTTCCGAGATCCTACAGGACGTCCTGGAAGACACACCACTAGCAGTTCGCTAGCACACTCTCATTTCATTTTTTTTAAATTTATCAACCATTTTGCCTTTTGACTTGTAATTATCTAATTTTTTTTTCTTTTTTTACACCATATGTCTCATGCAGAACCGGCTGAAGAGGAGGACAACTCCTAAACAGCCATTGGATTGTAATTTATGTAGGTAGTCTTAATTTTAGGGTAACATGTATTTATTATGATTCAACACCCTGCGAAAATTAAAAAAAATTTTAATTCCTGGTTTCACCCCTGATGCTAGTGACCCCACTAAGTAAAATTTGCTTAATTCGTGAAAACCAATTGTAGTAGATGAATCTAAATAACATTAAAGGTATTTCACTTTTGGAATTCCTTAAAAATAATAAATAATATACATACTACCACTTTCAGAAAATGTCATCTAAAACTTCTTCTTAATTTATGTTCAATTTTATTTTGAATATTTTTTACCAAATTCAATTCATTTACCTTTTCCCAACTGTAATTTTGCAACTTTCTGTTGGTGTAGATTTTTACTCGTATATGTATACTTTTTACTTTTTTGGTTTGGTTTACTGAATGTAGTTTTGCAGTCAGTCACTGCTTAGACATTTTACATACATACAGGGTGGACCAATGAAAACGAAACAGACCCGATTTTTCATATTTATCGCCATTTAAAAAAAATCGCTCGGAACCGTTAATTTTTATTTTGAGGGGGAAACTTTTTGCATTTATTTTCAAGCTTGTCACTTCAACCTTCTAGAGGTGGTGAGATTCATCCTTAAAATTTTAAATGTGAAAAGGGGTAGATTGATACATCATTTTAAAGGGCATTGCATTCTCGTTTTGACGCTTCCTTGTTTTTCAAATTCGGATCAGTCTTCGAGAAAATGCCTTTTAAATAGTAACCCGCCAAAAACCAATAATTCATGATTTTTCACTTTTACCATAATTTATATCAGTAATATTTTATTGATTAAAAAACTTACCTTAACTTTCATTTTATTCTATGTTCGAAATGTTGACCTCCAGCATCCATACAGTAGTACAGGTTTTATTGAAAACGGTTTCGGACGTTGTTGATCTGTTGACGCAAATCATTTAGGGCTTCTGGCCGAGTAATATAAATTTTACTTTTTAAGTACCCCACAGAAAGAAGTCTAAGGGGCTTAAATCTGGTGGCCCCGCAGGCCATTGCACTGCTCCTCTTCGGCCAACTTATCTACCAGGAGATGTTTCGTGCAGATACTGACGAACGGCAAGGGCATAGTGTGGAGGTGCTCCGTCTTGTTGAAGCATCAACTTATTCACATTCTAACGGTCATTTTGTTCCATAATTTCAGTTATTGCTGGATCAACATGATCTCGTACTAAATCCAAATACATTTCTCCTGTTAGATTTCCTGGTAGAAAAAACGGACCAACAACGCGATTGTCATGAATTCCAGTCCACACGTTTAGTTTTTGAGGATTTTGAGTGTGAACTTGAGGGAATACGTGTGGGTTTTCATCGACCCAATAGCGACAATTATGGCGATTAACAATCCTGTTCACAAAAAACGAAAAACAAATGTTAAAAAGCAAATTTGGGTTATTAATTATCCGATCACTCATACCCTCGCAAAAATAATACTTACCCAGAATCCCTAACTGATTTGCGCCAACGGATCAACAGCGAATGCCGGCAAATTACCCCAGAAATGGTTCAGAATCTCCGAAACCGTTTTCAACAAAACTTAGTGTATGGATGCTGGAGGTTAACATTTCGAACATACAGTGCTTCCCAAAAGTAATGGATAAATTCTATAAAATCGTTGAGAAAAATATTTCATAAAAATGCTCGGACACGTCGACTTTTATTTTTAAATTGTCATTTAGAGATGAAAATTTTCAACCACCCACCCCTCACACCTAAGCCCTACCAACTCCAACTTTAAAATTTCAAATAGCAAAGTACTTCTTATGATACCTCATCTAATAGCTTTCTTTATGCTGAATACAATAAAAAAAAGTTTTTCAAAATCGGTTGATAAATAACGGAGATATTTACCAAGATGTATTCAACTGAAAGTGCCAATATTCGAGCAGGCGTTGATATGGTTCTAGCAATGTGTGGTAAAAACAATTGAAGTTTATGTTCTCAGTACGTCCTGTAAACATTGCGACGGGTTTTGAGAAATTAAGAAAAAAAAAATTTTTTTTTCACAAAAGAAAATTCTTTTTTTCGTAAAAAGTCCAAACTTAAGAATACTACATAAACACATTAAAAAAACATTTAAACGTACTGAGTACGATAAACTTCAATTGCTTTTACCCCACATTGCTAGAACCGTATCAACGTCTGCTCGAATATTGGCACTTTCATTTGAATACATTTTGGTAAATATCTCCGTTATTTATCAACCGATTTTGAAAAACTTTTTTGTTGTATTCAGCATAAAGAAAGCTATCAGATGAAGTATCAGAAGGGGTACTTTGCTATTTGAAATTTTAAAGTTGGAGTTGCTAGGGCTTAGGGGTTGAGGGGTGGGGGGCTGAAAATTACATCTCTAAATGAAAATTTAAAAATAAAAATTGACGTGTCCGAGTTTTTTTATGAAATATTTTTCTCAACGATTTTATAGAATTTATCCGTTACTTTTGGGAAGCACTGTATAATAAAGTGATAGTTAAGGTAAATTTCTTAATCAATAAAACATTACTGATGTAAGTTATGGTAAATGTGAAAAATCATGAGTTATTGGTTTTTGGCGGGTTACTATTTTTAAATGGCTTTTTCTCGAAAACTACTGATCCGAATTTGAAAAACTAGAAAGCGTTAAAAGGGGAATGTAATGCTCTTTAAAATGATGTATCACTCGACCTCCTTTCCTATTTAAAATTTTAGGAGTGAAGCTCACCACCCCTAGGAGGTTGAAGTGACAACGCTGAAAATAAACGAAAAAAGTTTCCCCTTCAAAACAAAACCCGATTAGTCCGAGCGATTTTTTAAAAAATGACAAAAGTATTAAAACTTGGTTCTTTTTCGTTTTCATTGGCCCACCCTGTATGTATCATATAAATGTAACAGATGTTTATATAAATTTTGAAAGATATTTGACAAGTTGTTCGACTGTTTAAAGAGCTAGTATGATAGGACTTATCTACTTATTTTAATTTTTAAGACAAACAGTATTACACTCCGAAATGTATATTAAATTACCTTGTAAAATAAACACAGTTTAACTATAATTATAAAAATTAATTACATAATACCAGTAGCTAACAATATACATAAACCAAGAATTTCAAAATTGCGAGATTGTTGCAATTTGCCAAATGCAACTCTTGGCAGCTAAAAATTGAAACATGTTCGTAATTACCTTTGTATGTTCAGTCATAACATCCACGTTAAAATTTTTTGTGTGGTGCAGATTGTAGTATTAGCAATTGCAAAATTCATTGTTTTGGGATTTATTTACAATTTTCTTATCATGAGTAATAAATTGACTATGATGTAATTTTTTTATCGTTGAGTACTATACTAAATATAGACCCATAGATATTGTATAATTTTCATTTGGTATTTATCAGTTTTTTTTACTTTTCAACTTTAATAAACTGTCATGGTAACTGAATTTTTGGTATACGCATTTTTGAACAGTAGGAAGTTACGACTTAATGATGAATAAGAACCAAATTAACCTATTTAGCCAAAATATAATTGAAGGAGATGTACAAAGTTCAGCTTTAACATTCCTATATTTTAAATCCTCCGTTGTTTCATTTTTGTATTTATATTCTTTGGTAGAGGTACCTTTTAATTTATAGTATACGTAATACAATCCTTCCAGTCCTTTTATAACAGAAAAACAATAGTTTTTACGTTTTAAATGTGTTTTTAAAAATACATTAAAATCCTTATGGGAATTGTCTGCGTCGCTTGCGTTAGACAATTTTAATATACATATCCTAATACTATATAATGACGGAACTAAGCAACCAGAATGATTAAAACAAAAATATTTGCAAGTAACTGCTGCATACGTAAATGTAAAATCGAAAGATATTTTACACAATAAAAAACAAAAATTCCAAGAACGCTATCGCTATAAAGTATTTTGGAAATAGAAAACCTAAACAAAGATAAAATGTTAGCCCAGGCACGATATGTTAGTGTCGATTGCATCAGTTTCATGTGTGAAATTTGATGGTCCCTAGTACGCTAAACCAATTTGAAGTAAGTAACTTCGCTAACTCTTTCATCAGGCAAGGTGCGCGTGTATTTAAGCGCAAGCGAAAGAAGCTCTTCATTCAGTTTTCTAACAGCAGTTGTACGTTACAGATATAGTACAAAGAAATAACGAAGTGTATAATTTATATATAACAGGCAACAAATTGGTGCATGTAGTGAACATTATTGTGTTTTAATTACATTTGAAGAAAAGTTACTAAAATGGCACAAACGTCAACTTTACCAAGTTCCGGAATCTTTTCCGCTGCATTGGCCACTATAAGGTACAATACTCCGGTCACCCTTTCGACTGCCAGTCCTGGAGAACGTACGATAACTCTGGAAGAAGTTTCCTGGCACGACACCCCATCAGATTGTTGGGTTATCATATACGACAGAGTGTATGATCTCACCGATTTCTTAGATGAGGCACGTAGATTTCCAAAATTATGTTTTGGCGTATTAGAATATATTTATAAATAGTTCGTATTTTTTATCAATCGAACTTATTCTTAGCTCTTATTGTTAAATAAAAAATTAAATAATATTTTTCTTGTTGTTACAGTATCCTGGAGGAGGTGATATCTTGTTGGAATACGCCGGAAGAGACGCAAGTTGTGCCTTCAGGGGTTCCGGACACAGTGCAGCCGCAACTCGTGCATTAAATAGGTTCCTGATAGGGGAACTCCCTATGGAAGAACGGATTTTCAGGAAGGCTGGAGGATTTCGTTTAAGTGACTTACCGGAATAGACCACCTCTGCTAAAGATGCAAAAGCGTGTTCGTTATCGTGTGATTTCGAAAATTAATTCTATGTTCATATTGAACAATTCAATTAGTTGCGGTTAATTGAGTAGAAAAGCGATTTTATCATCGCATATATTAAATATTTATGTAGCTCTAAGTTTATCAGTATTATAAAACCATCATGGCGGTGTT
This sequence comes from Limonius californicus, assembly GCA_014611495.1. Classification (NCBI taxonomy): domain Eukaryota; kingdom Metazoa; phylum Arthropoda; class Insecta; order Coleoptera; family Elateridae; genus Limonius; species Limonius californicus. The sequence continues at coordinate 8,479 of JABXWE010026928.1, read as the reverse complement.
TTAAGAAGTCCTAGTGTTTATTTATATTAATTTATTTATTTATAATTATTATGTATTTGTAACTATAATTTGTACAGTGTTAACTTATTAAATTGTTTAAATAATTACATGTCGATGTTTAATGTCATATGGGGAAATTATGGCTTCTATATTATCTTTTTTTTTGCTAGAAAACAACAAACCGTAGAAGTCTTCCCCGGAAGACTAAAATAATGGAGGTTCAGCAGAAGGTTAAAATACATAAATTACCGTTACTTTATTCGAAATAAAATGTAAAAAATTAAGCTGAGCAATAATTTAACCTTTTGGAACTGACAACTAAGACGCAACGCGACCGTTTCGATCAGTTAAAAATTATTATTGAATTTGAAAATATCTGAATGCAAGTAATCAGAAGTTATTTATGTTAGCAAAAATAAATAAATAAATATAGGAAAGTGACATGCGTATCCATAATATTAAATACGTTGGTCGTTTCTCTTGGAATTTGCCGTAGTACTATAATTGTTTACTCAATTTGTATTTCCGATTTTATATTTTTAACCAATTAATGCGAAGTTATTTAAATACTTGTAAATGTCTCTCTAAACCTTTCTTCTCTTAAAATGTACATAAACGGATTTTCATATTTTACCTTTTTACAAGGCTGAAAGATGTTTGCTGGTCAACTTCTTTTTGAGAAAGAGTTTAAAAGTCATTTTCATATGTTTGTATGACAATAATCTACCCGTGTTGTATGGGTAACTTTGTTATTATAAGAGTTACAGAATCGGCTAAATTACTAAAGTTGGGCAGAATTTTGACGCGAATTTAATGTCATTTTTGAATTAGACCTAGATTTTCAACTTTTTTAAATATTTTAAAAATACTAAAAATGAACTAAGTACTTCTTAAATGTTAAATAATTCCACAACCATTTAGGCTAGAACATAAATAAAAAATGGTTTTTGTAGATCTTATTACGTAGAATTCAAAAACCTATCCACAATGCGCAAATTGTATCTAACTACTTATTAGAAAGATTTAATAACTGGATAGGTAACAGAGGTCCCATAGCATGGCCACCTAGGTCTCCGGACCTAACCCCACTCGACTTCTTTTTATGGGGAACAATTAAAGACAAAGTCTATGAAGAGAAGCCTAATAATGTTGAAGAATTGAAAACTAAAATAAGAACCGCTATTAGAGGAATTAGATAGAACAGCTTATTAAAAGTGTAGAGTGAAATATTAAGACGGTGTCAGCTGTGTCCAAGAAAATGGTGGTAATTTTGAAACATTATTATGATTCATTTAATTTAGGTTTACGTAAATTTATTTTCTTATTATTAGCTATTAATTTATTGGTTGGTGGTAATTAAATTCAAGTATTCTCTTTGATTGGTGTTTTCTATCATTACTAATAAGAACAAACGAAAAAGGTCGTTAGATCATATGTTTTCCAATTCCAAGGCACACCATTCTTTCTAGAGATAAATTTTTGATTTCATACTTTTATTTTTGTAAATCCTGAGTAAACTAACAAAAATAGATAGGACAACCCATACATATTTGAAATCAGCAAAAAAGAGCTTTTTAATGAGCCTACGGCCAACTATGATTGCCATTTAAAAAAATGGAAATTTAGTTTATATCTCGAAAATCAATAGCGCCATGACTTTTTTGATAATTTTTTGAATTCTACGTAATAAGATCTACAAGAACCATTTTTATTTATGTTCTAGCATAAATGGTTGTGGAATTATTTAACATTTTAGAAATAGTTCATTTTTAGTATTTTTAAAATATTTAAAAATGTTGAAAATGTAGGTCAAATTCAAAAATGGCATTAAATTTGCGTCAAAATTCTACCCAACTTTGGTAATTAACCGACTCTGTAACTCTTATAATAACAAAATTACCCATACAACACGGATAGATTATTGTCACCCTGTATATATATATATATATATATGTATATGTTGGTTTTGAGGATTCCGCGGGTGTTGTATGCTGTGGTTGGTTTCCAGGAATTCTTCTGCGTAGCAACTTCTTGGTCCTGGGACGGACCGGGCTGGTTGTCTTGACGACGTTTCGGCAAAGTCACATTTGTCATCTTCAGGTCTTGTCGGATAACTTTCTGCTGATGCTTCTTGTAATACGACAGTCGTATTACAAGATATATACACACATATATGTATATTGCTATGAATTTTATTATTAATAATAAATTATTTATCATTTAATCGTCCCACGTTGGCAGCGACCATATAAATGCTATGTATTTAATAATTACATAAATAAATAAATTATTACAAATTTAATTTTGAGTTGGGCGCCAAATTTGAGTGTTCTGTCTCAAATTAAATAACATAAATTACTATCATAGCATCTAAATAAACTCATTATCTCAGGGAATTTCATCGTGGCTCCACCGGTTAGATAAATAATTATAATATGAAAATTGTTCATAATCTTTTAAATGTAAACTTAAATTTAAACTTATCTTTTTCTTATTGCGTCACTCTGGCCATGATCTAGACACCACTCGTTGTAATTTCTGCAACACCTGCATATTTATACCTCTTGCACGTCTCGTTGTATCGGCCGGAACTAGTTGAAATTAACGATGACAGCTTCCAGTACGCAAAATTCCAAGTTTGCGAAACAAAACCACTGGATTACTATAATTGTTCAGTTAAGTATTCCAATTTGATAAGGTAAGTTCTTTTATTCTTATTACACTGCAGGATTATTATATTTTATAAGTGAATAAAAATTTTAATTTTTTATTTATTTTTCTCTTTCGGTAAATTCCACAAAGAAGCACACTTCAATTAAATTATGATTTGGTAAATTCTTTTGTCATTAAGCACTATCGTTCAATTAAAACACAAATTCTGATAACACTTTATATTCACAAACTTTTCAAACTTTTGTCAACAAAGTTACATAACCTATCATAACTTTTTATACAAAATTAAATTGTGCACTCATTGAAATTGCGTGCATTCAGTTCGATGACCAAAATGGAACTTATTTCAAGTTTTCTTGCCAGAAACCTATACAGAAACTAACAAAATCACATCGTTTCTTAGCGACGTCTAAAAAAACAAGGACCGAATTTGAAACAAAAGCAAGTAAATGTTCTAGAACATTTTATAATTAAAATTAAAACAATTAATATTAAGCTTATAAATAAACCTATCGAAAAACTAATTTCATAATTAAAATCCCTGAATTTTTTAACAAATTTTGATACCCCACTTGCCATATTTGAAATGACAAAACTTTACACATTAAAGAAAATTGTTACTATTTGCAACATTAACATCAAAATACAACAAAATTAACCAAAACACAATCCTTAGATTATACTACATGTTTTGTAACACATTATCATTCCATTAAACAAATATATTCAAAATAAATGACCACATTCTAAATCTTAACCTATAAACTTTAGTATTTCTATTCAAACACAAATTCATTAAATAAACAACATAAATCAACAAAGAAACCTAATAAAAACCTTCCTATAGATAGTATGAAACTTATTTGGCTAATATAAAACATATTGTAACAAAATTATATATAATTCAACGATAAACTTAAATTAACTGCTATCTTTGAGTTTTAGGGCTCTGGTACAGTCCAAAAAGACCCCATCATCAACCACAACAAGTATTTGGTCACACATAAGGATTTCAAATAGCCAAACACTGCAAAATCTCACATGGAGTCCACATTTCCTAAAATGATGTAACGTACGAAGTATCGGAAACACACCTTACATAAAACAGGTTTATAAAAACATTATTAACCATACTATTTCATTAATTGATATAAATTACGACATTGTTAATCTATTTAGACTATGTTTCAGGTTAAATTATGGAATTTAATACCAATAAATATCCTTTTAAAAATATAACAGTCCTTCCGAAGGTATTTTAGTGTAGATTAAGGCATGATAAGTACATATAACAATAAGTTAGTGATAATTACATTAATTTAATATAAATATCATGGCAATATATATGTGTGTATACATATATATATAAAGTGTATCATGTCACTTCCAAAATAGATACATTTGCATCGGACTCACTTCACATATAACGCTATGACTTCCGATTTTGGAAGTCACTCCGTTCCCCCATGTATTTCGTGTTTACCGGGAAGTGTATGTGGTTAGATGATAAAATACGAAAATTGTAGTGGAAGTGTCTTCGATAGATCCCTAGCTACAAAACAGTGTTTTAGTTCTACTATACATCGTTGGCGCTAACATCGCGTAAAGGTTGATATACACAGAAAAGTAGCAACTGCGCGAAGTAACTTCCGATATACCGACTGCACGTTCTCACTTCGTTTTACCGGCAACATTGCATTCGTCAATACTTTGAACTTTGCAGCCAGTTTCTGACCTACACAGTATTACCCTACGTTGCCTGTGCTTTCGTTAAATTTTGTTCATTTGAATGGATAATTAATAACCCAAATTTGCTTTTTAACACTCGTCTTTCGGATGAATGTTCGTTTTTTGTGTTTTTTTATTGAGCCGAGGAAAACCCACACATATTCCATGAAGTTCACACTCAAAATCCTCAAAAATTAAACGTGTGGGCTGGAATTTATGGCGATCGCCTTGTTGGACCTTTTTTTTCTACCAGGAAATCTAACATCAGGAGAAATATATTTGGATTCAATACGTGATAAGTGAATACGTGATCATGAATTATTGGTTTTTGGCGGGTTACTGTCTTTAAAAGGCATTTTCTCGATCCCCTTTCCCATTTAAAATTTTAGGGGCGCAGCTCACAACCCTAGGAGGTTGAAGTGACATGGTTGGGTTAAACCCAAAAAGTTTCCCCCCAAAACAAAAATTGACGGGTCTGAGCGATTTTTTAAAAAATGTTTCGTGTTCATTGGCCCACCCTGTATAACTGCGAAATTGTACTAGTTTAAAACCATATAATTTTGGAAAGTTAAAAAACCCGAACAATCGAGGCACAGTAGTTCTAGTAGCATTCGCCATTTTCCAATGTTTTTCGGCTCCCGTTTTTTATTATTTGCACAATTTTAAATTTACCATAGTTTATTTGCTCTTCTGTACTTTAGTATTTGGGGCAATGTTGAACTACAATAACCCACTAAATCAAGAATTATTAAAACTGATCTGAACAGTTTCAAAAATAATAAATTCTAGAGAGCACCGTTCAAAACACTTTAGAGGGATTAGAAGCAAATGCCAAAAAAATCAGTATTAATATGCGCAAATCAAGCGGTCTTTGTTTATTAATGTTTGTATTCACTTTCAAATTAAAAGGTATTATAGGATTGGATTAATGAGAACAATTTTAATGATATTCCTGTGGAAGCTGCTAAGAATCATATAACAAGAAAATAAAGATATGCTTGGATTTTCTACACCCAACAAATATTTATCGAACAAGTTAACGAACATATTAACGTAGTTGATACTTGCAAATTACATGGAACTTGTTCCCTTGAAAATTACTGTAAAATACTCCGCTAGGAACGACAAAAAATGCTAGTTAAAGTCTTTATTTTCGGAAGAATTGGTCCAACCTACTCGAACGATTAGTAAAAAAGTCGTAAGATGTAGATACTGCGAAGATGATATAGCAACAGAAGATTTTAATCGACATTTACTAGTGCTGTCAAGAATCGGAAATTCTGAAGAATCGATTCTCGATTCTGAAAAGAATCGATTCCACACGAATCGGTTCTCGATTCTAGAATCTGATTTCGATTCTCGATTCTAGAATCGAATTTCGATTTTCAATTCTAGAATCGTCGTAGAACAGTCGTATTACAAGAAGCATCAGCAGAAAGTTATCCGACAAGACCTGAAGATGGCAAATGTGACTTTGCCGAAACGTCGTCAAGACAACCAGCCCGGTCCGTCCCAGGACCAAGAAGTTGCTACGCGGAAGAATTCCTGGAAACCAACCACAGCATATACAGGGTGTCCTTTAAATGCCTTAAAAGCTTCAGGTAGAATTTTCCTTTATGAATGTTTAATACAAATCTTCAAAAAAAAAGTAGGTATTTGGAGCTTAGTTTTCTTGTACGAGAGTGTTAAAGTTCATATCTTTAAAACAGAATTTCATGGAAACAATAACGAGAACTTTAATGTTGCACGTATCTGCCGATAAGTGACTGACTGCCACTTGATTGTGTAAAGATTAATATTGAGTTGATGCTCTAGTTGCTCTTCTGGAAGTACTGTTAAAAATGATAAATTTCGTAAATACTACATTTGACAACAGGCCATGGTATTGTGATGAAAAGTAGAAAATATGTTTTTCGACATTTGTCAAAATCTTTGATTTACTTATCGGGACGTTTGCACTGTCATTTTCCTTCAGTTCCTGGTTCGTTGTGAGTTTATTAGCGTTTTTCTGTATTCATTCACTTTGTTGCTTTCATTCATTTTGTTGCTTTGGTTCCTGTTTTGTTATTGGATTATTTGCATTTATTTCCTATGGAGTACGACACAAACGAGTACGTTGACATGATTTGGGTTCTTGGGGAGTGCCACGGAAACTGCAATCAAGCTGCTAGGATTTACGCCGAGCGTTTTCCGAATAGGAGACATCCCAGCCATGTGGTAATTCGGGCTACAAATCAAAGGCTTAGAGAAACAGGAAATATCCGTCCTGCTCCCAATGCTGATAGAGGCCGACCAAGATATGTTAGAAACGGAAATTTAGAAGAGGAGGTACTGGAACTTGCAACAGATGATCCGGGTACTAGCGTGCGTGCTCTTTCTAGAGTTGTTGGTGCCTCCAAGACCACCGTTTATAACATCTTGAAGGAAGATCTACTTTATCCGTTCCATAAAGTAAGAGTGCAGCATTTATTAGAGGAAGATTACGAGAAACGTGTCAGCTTTTGCGATTGGTTATTAGAAAAACATAGAGGAAATGCAAGATTTGTAAACAACATTCTGTGGACAGACGAAGCGACATTTACATTTAGAAATGGCATCTTTAACTCTCACAACCAACATATCTGGGCACATGAAAATCCTCATGCTCTGCACCACGGAAATTATCAAGTTCGGTTTTCAGTGAATGTTTGGGCAGGAATCGTAGATAATAAACTCCTTGGGCCTTTTGTACTACCTAACCGATTAAATGCTGAGAACTACTTAAATTTCTTAAATAACGACCTTCCACCTTTATTAGAAGATGTTCCTTTGCAAATTCGTCGGGATATGTGGATGCAACAAGACGGAGCTCCAAGTCACTACGCTGCTAGAGTTAGGCAATGGTTTCACGAAAATTATCCACGAAAATGGATAGGTCGCGGAAGTAGGGTAGCCTGGCCTCCACGAAGTCCCAATTTGACGCTACTTGATTTCTTTTTGTGGGGTCATTTGAAAAACTTGGTATATTTGACGCCTGTTGAAAATTACGAAGATTTGGTACAGCGTATAGGTGAGGCGGCGACAACCATAAACGAAGACATGCTGCGGCGTGTCCAATTATCCATTATTACAAGGGCAATGAAATGCCACGAAGTTGGAGGCAGAAATTTTGAACAATTTGTAAATTAATAAAATACAAAAAGGGTTGTGCATAATGATTTTGGTTTTATTATTTAAAATCCAGCAGAATAGTTTGCATTGGCAGAATGATTCAAACAATTTAAAAATATCAGATAAGAGTAATAATGAACAGTCTAATTTTTAAATCAACATCACTGTCATTCAGTTTATTAATTACCTCTTTTTACCAGACGCGGTTAAAAATGATAAATGATAAATATTATGTAATTTAAAAATTTAAATGATAAAAACGTAATTTTTAGACATCTCGATTTTGCTTCATGTAAAGTCGGCCTACTAATTAAATTCTCCATAAATGCAAAGACATCGTCAACGTTGCCAAGTATAATATTCTTTAAGTGTCTCGTGTGAGGAAACTAAGCACTATAGGAAGTTCGTGTTAGTGTTTTTGAGGACTGCATTTCTTACAGAAGAGTGCTACCTGAAGCTTTTAAGGTATTTAAAGGACACCCTGTATATATATATATATTGCCATGATTTTTATATTAAAATAATGTAATTTATATTAACTAATTGTTAAATGTCTTTATCATGCTTTAAACTACATTAAAATACCTTCGGAAGGACAGTTATATAATAAAAAGGATATAATTTTGACGATTGGAGGATGGTTTTCACCTGAAAATGTTAATAATTAGTACCATTGGCATGTAACAGAGACTATTTAAATTGATAATTGAATACTTAATATGTAATTAAGGTCTGGTACGATCTTCGGGATGTGAGACGTATTGCTGTTTATGGTTTTAAAGTTGATCTTGTGTATGAACACTCTGTAGGAAATGATGTTAAAACATTGTAGTGGGATAGTGGATGTTAAGTTGAGTATTGGGGTCATCTAAAGGAGCCCTAGAACATTGAAAACTTAATTATTTTGGATTTATGTTTTGTACATAGT